>JAOUQW010000049.1:12820815-12838421 GCA_028565825.1 Olivaichthys viedmensis
ATGAACTCAATCTACTGTAGAATAAGTCTGTAATGTAATGAAACGTGGAGAAGGTGAAAGGGGTGTGCAGACTCTCCGGCTTGACTGTGTATATATATATATATATATACACACACATGCGCACACACACACACAGTGTGTGTCTAGCCACAAAAGATGAATTTTGATACCAATATCTGTACGCACCTGTTGAATTTTAACAGACTCTGCCAACGCTGGGACTTGAAGTTTTTGATGTTTTGCGCCTCATCCAGAATGAGATATTTCCAGGACTTGCGTCTGAATGCCTGATGGTCTTGCAAAACCAGTTTATACGAAGTGATGCACACGTGGAAGGCATTCGGTTTGGTCCAGCCCTAAGCAAAGAATAAGCAGGAAAGGATTACCACAAGGATCAGGCAATCAGAATATCAAATGGTCATTTTGGTGGCAGTAATACAGGTGACTACAAGTTTAGGCTTACCTGTCTCTTAAGTTTGCGCTCTTTCTGGCTGCCATAGTAAGTGAGAATTTTAAAGCCAGGGCACCAGCGCTTCAGCTCCATCTCCCAGTTCAGCATCACACTGGTGGGCACAATGATGAGGTGAGGTCCCCAGTTGCCTGCGATAAATGAAAGACATTGTTTAAAATATCACCATTTTCAATTACGACAATGATTCGATTTTTTGAAACAACACATCTCTTCTTACCCTTTTCACAAGCCAGATGTGCTAACAGAGCAATAGTCTGAATAGTTTTACCAAGTCCCATCTCATCTGCCAGGATACCATTCAGCTTCTTTTCATACATGGTGACCAACCAGTCCAGTCCAATGTGCTGGTACTCACGTAGGGTGCCATGAAGTAAGAACGGAATAGGTGTTTTCACCTAGAACGGAGGGAAAGTAAAAGTAAGAAATTATATATTTATAAAATAAAAGTTATAAAGTCTACTCATTAAATAAAAGTTGTCGAAAACGCACTTTAATCTCACGTCGATTAAAAACAGCAAGTCTATAACTAAGCCTTAGGTGTCCCAGGTATTTGCAGCATGAAAAGATCCCTTACACTTGCTGTGGCCAGGGTATATCCTTTAGGCTGAAGGCTCTCAGCAGTAGCAGCTATATGGCTGATCTCTTTTTTGGGACGTGGAGATGTGGGGGCAGAGGGGATGTGATCTCCCTCCCTCAGTAAAACCTCCATTCCCTCTCCTCGATCATCCTCCTCATCACTTTTCTCTGCTACAGCATCCACCTCTTCATCACTGTTTTCAGCTGAATCTGAAAATTAAATTCATAAAAAGGATTATAGAGATCATGTGAGGATTAATGACTATTCAACAATGTATCCAATTAAACAGTTCAAATATTACATTTTAATACAATTCAAGTGATATTTCACCCTAAATCATCAGACTTTCCTTGAACGGCCCCACAACACTTTAATAAAATTGTTGTCGCCGTGTCTACACTTCCAGGTTTTATTGCGTCAAAAGGCATTAACAACTGCGGGAAGTGCAAATGAGCCTGAGGTGTTTGGATGAAGGATCACTTTAAAAGACAATTGCACAATTATGTAAAGATTATTCATTTGCTGCAAGCAAGTATATGTGCAATTTCTTAATACTAGAAATGGGCAAATCTTGGAAGACCACACTCCGGTACCCAAGGAGGCGTCATCGCTGTCATCCCTTTCAGTCTCTTCCTCTTCCTCGTCTTCAGTTCCCTCTGACCCCTCTGAGGACTCTGGTGATACGGAAGGCTCCTCAAAGTCAGAGGCATATGCCCCTTTGTACTTCTCCAGCAGCTCTTCCACACTCATCTCACCTGAGGATCGAGAGTACAACACAAAATAAAGAAAAAAAAGTGATCTTAAATAGAAGTGGGCAGGAATAAACATCTTATGCAAGTTAAAATCTTATCAAACTCATAGATATGCATTAGTAAAAGTGTAGGAGGTAGCAAGACTCCCAAAAGAGGTGAAATTACATTCATTACAACCTGACTGACACTTTTATTTTGGGTTACATTTTTAAAGTCAAATTTCTACCAATTTTAACAGTTTTCTCCAAGTTCACTTGTTGCCAATAACCCCTTCATCACACTTACTTATTTAAATTTTTCTAACATTTTTAACAAACAGAAACAAAAAAATCAACACTGGTTACCCTCTCTGGCCAAGTCATCAAGTTCCTCTACATGGTCTCCATCTCCCTCAATCACTTCCTGAGCTGCAATGGTGTCCTCCATATCTTCCGCTTTAAGAGTTGAGAGTGGTTGTATATTGAGTGTGTATTGTCAATACATAAACAAGCATCCCTTCAATAGTAGTTCGGTCTAACCATTTCTTTAAGGGATGTACATGGATAATTATTTGATGAATGGAGCTACATGAAAAGGTCATCACTCACCATCTTCCTCATTAGCTGAAAACTCTTTGTCCTCATCTTCAACTGTAGTGCAAGAATCTTCAGAAGCTTCATCCTCCGATGCAGAGCCCTGCGAGATAAGTATGTTTCACTGTAAGCAGATGGCTAGCACAGACACACAACTGGAACTGAAGAGTAGCAAGGCTGGGCTGAAGAGTGCTGATTGTTGTTAACAGCTCCTGCAGTACCTGGGGGAGAGTGAGCGTACTGAGTAGTTGGTCCAGTGGAAGTGTGCTCTCCTGCTTCAGCAACTCAATCTCCTTTCTCTGTGACTCTGAATCATTTCCCTCTTGCTGCTCCTCCACCTCAATTGTCTCTTCATCATCTTCCTCTTCACATGGGGGCTCAAAGTCAATATCTTTAGAGAAAAGAGGGAAGAAAATATTTAGAAAATGCACAAATCAATCTGATCTACCTGTAAGATCAACCACTTCCTATCTACTGAGCAACACTACTACCATAAAACCACTGCTTTGCCAATGAATGATTTTCCAGACCATCAACGGTTATTAAATGGTTATTAATCATGGAACTGAAATCCTGGCTAGTCAACCACGGGAACTGACAGGCACATTTTCAGTGCAGGTACATTTTCTTACCATCCTCATCAGTGACCTTCAGCTGACTATATCGGGAAGGAACAATGGTCGGGGCTGCAGGAGTGGCTTGCAAGGACTGACTGAGCAGGTCGGAGTAGCGCTCCGTCTGGCCGACAATGAAGTCCAGCTGCAGATCCAGGGCCTTCTTGCGCTTCTCCTCCAGGCGAGACTGCTGTTTATATTGCACTACCTGTGTCGAGCAAACGTGAAAGAGACAATCAAACTAACAATAAAGATAAAGAATAGATGTGTTTTAGAAAAGCACATGGTTAGATAAAGGGTTCGCCCTATCATTGGGAGATCGACAGTTCAAGTTCAGTTCATAATTGTCGCTGCTCTCTGGGTGGGAAGGATGGCGTTACTTTCTCTCCCCTGTTAATCAGAGTGACACTAGCCAATCATGGGCGTCTGCGAGTTCATGTATACGGAAGAGGGCAGTTGGCGCATTCCTCCGAGTGCGTTCGACTGCCCCGTCACGTTGCATGAGCAGCAGTTTGAAAAGATGCGGTGTCTGGCTGCACATGTCTTGGAGGAAGCATGCGTTAGTCCTCACCCTCCCCGGTTGGTAGCTGTCGTGCAATAGGGGAGAACTAGCTAGTGGGTGTGAACTGCCAATGACCAAATTGGGAGAAAATGGGGTACGAATAAATAAACAAACAAACAAGAAAAGTACATGGTTTATTAATAAATCAGGAGTTAATTTACAAACTCTCAATTGTCCAGCATTGTAAATTGCATATTCAGCATATTAATCCAATGTGTCACCTTTTCAACACTGCTCCAGAAAGCACGGACTTCTTTTGCGATAGAAGCAGCAATCCTCCGCAGTTTGGCATGCTCTTCACGCTTTGCCCTCTCCTCTTTCTGCCGTAACTCCTCATGGTGCCGCATCACCATCCGTACCACCTGCAACCACCCACGTCAATTTATTCAGACTGAAATCTCCAAATATATATATATATATATATAAATAAATAAAAAGAACTTAAATGGGTAGTAAAGAAAGCAAAACATTGCAAGTGGTTACTTTTCTGGCCACGCCTCTTTTCCAGCGCCTCTCTTGTGCAAAGTCAGCAGAAAGCCACTGCATCTCCTCACAAAGGTAGTCCCAGTGCACCTTGGGCCGGAGTGGCTCTGCCACACGAGACAACCGTTTTAGGGACCAGAAGCCCTCACGTTTCAGCGCAAGTGTCCGATGCTCAATCTCTGCTTCCTGTGAAATTATTAGACTATTTATCAGTATCTTTCAACCTAATGCAATAACCTTACAACAATCAACCCTGGTATGGCTACCTTGTCCTAATAGGTAACCAAGAACGTAAAACTTCACTCACATGTTTGGCCAGCTCTGCCATATCAGTGTGCTTCTCCGAGCGAGGCCGCTGGCTGAGTGTGTGATCTGACTGAAACGCTCCACCAGAGCTTTGGGAAGAAGGCAGAGTGTGTTTGCAGTCACCAGACGATGAAGCAGGAGGTGGTGATGGTGTGCGAGAGGCGGAGGGAGTTGAGCCTGTTGTACCTCTGCCTGCTATCCATTGGCGAACCTGAGATCAGAACAGAAAGAAACAACTTGAGTAAAGGATCCTGGTTAAAAAAAAGAAAACAAACAGAGAGAAGACCTTCGAAAACACAGGACGTGACAAAAAAAAAGCAAAGGTTTTTATAAAGGCTAATGAACCCACACAGACAAGTTATCGCTTTTGTGAATAGAACATTGAGAACCTTATTTGTTTCTGTTCTTCATACATGAAACATGCAATTGTGAGTGAGGTTCTGTGATTTCACACTAGGATTTAGACAGGTTAGAATTAGTAGAGTGAGTGTCAGCTTGTCAGCTCTCTGAACAAGAGATGTCGGGAGAAGATTATGACACCTCTTACCTTCAATAAAAAGGCTTGTTTCAAGTCTGTCCTGCTCTGTCCATGCTGCAAAACACACATGGCTCAACATGCAGCCAACTAGTGCACCATAATCGGATAATGGCATTCACAAGGCTATGAAGAGTGCGCATATGGGAACATGCATACAAAGTAGTATAAAACACTGACGGTTAACAGAGAGCTAAAGTCAACTTTCGTTCTGATGCTAATTCACGTAAACAACTAGCACTCAAACAAATACCCAGATACAAGCAAACACTATAAGCAAGCAATAAGCAATATAGGTTACACAGCATGCTTATACAAGTAATAAAGCATGACTATGGGGCCTACATTATATCTGAGACAAGCCCATTGATAAAATTGTCCATACCTTGTTTTGTGTTGGACTGGGAATAACAATGCTGTCATTGGGCTGGGCTTCCAAAGAACTGTCTGCTTCTTCCTCACTGCTCTCTCCTATAGAAGCATCAAGCTGCCCCACAGTGTTATGCTGTGCATCCTTTGTTTCTGCCAAATGTTGAACTGGTGAGTGCTGTTCCTCCACCTCAAACTCACCCCCCAATGACATGGAATCTTGGCATGGTTGGTTAGTAGGACCATGCTTAGACTGCTCAGTGATGGCACTACACACACTGCCTGACGTGGGAGGCAGGCTTGGTGAGTTATGGGTCTGAGTTAGTGTAGATGAAGCAGAGTTTAAGAGAGGATCACCTTGGGTAATCTGATTTTCAAATGCTAGACAATATTCTGATTTGATTAAGGCCTCTTTTGTAGACTCATCCTTCGAGGATGAACCAGTAACATTACAGGGAGCACTTAGTTCAGGAAAGCTGGGAGGTGCTGGGGCCGCCTTTTCAGCTGGAACGTCCATTGTCGAGTCATTTTCAGAAAGGCACTCTACAGAGACTCTATCTAAGCAGTCACTAGGGGTACCAGGTAGAACAGGTGGGCTCTGGTTGCTGGAAATCCGAGCTAACGTTGCAGGGTGTTTGAGGAAAGGAGTCTCACCCCTGTTTAGGATAAGTAGCTTTGGATCAATAACACTGGATGAGAGAGAAACCGGGGACACATCTGATTTATTTTCTGTGAACTTCACTTGTTCCTCTTGCACAGCAGAAGGGACGTTGATTAGGGCAGAATCTAACACAGTAACTGTGTTCTCAGCACTTGAGCAAAAAGTGGGTTTTGAAACCATATTTTGCATGCAAATATTCTCTGAAGAAGTTAGAGAGTTTGGGCAAGATGAAACATTCTGTGAAGCTAAAGCAGTTGGTGGATGAGAAGCGACGGTATCAAGCTTCTCTGTCAATGTTTCTGGTAAAGGTTCAAAAGAATGTTTAACTGCAGGGTCTTTCACACCTTTTTCTGGTATTAACAGCTTAACATCTTCATTAATAGCATCTGGGGGGAAGCAGGGCACTGTGCACTCATAGACAGCAACAGATGTCTGCGATTCAGGACAATGGACTATGGCTTCTGTGCTAACGTCCATCATCTCAGTATCCTCAGTGCTTATACACTGCCCATCTATCAGTGAAGAGGACTCGCTTACCACCAACCATGTGTCCTCCATACCCGGCTGCACTAGAATACCTACATCAATGAAATCTTTCATCTCAACAGTGTTTAGTCCGGAGAGAGCCTCTGCGCCCTCATCATGCTTTTCATCCACATTAATGTCATCAGATGTAGAGAAGCCATCACTTAGGCATACCATCTGCGAGAGCTTATGATCCACTGGAATGGATTCTTGCCCTTGTTGGATCAAACAGTCATTGTTAATCTGAGAGAGACATGGCTCATCTGAGTCTAGTCCCTCTGAGTTTGTACATTTGTTTTTGTGTAAGAGCATATAGCTCTCATCTGGCTGGTGATCTTTATATGGAGTCATCGGCATACTTTTGGCACAGTCATCCTGTTTAACGATCACATGTGAGGAGCCACTAACAACGACATGAGAACCTTCAGTCTCTTTGGGGGCCTGTACATTGAGAGTGCACGTCCCATCCCCCAGCACCCTTGGTTCTTCAACAGAAATATCACAACATACTCCTGTAACAACCACGCTACCAAACTGATCTCCATCTAACGAGAGAGTCTTGATCTCCTGTCCCTCACTTGCACTAGTCTTGTTCCCTGTTAAAACAGGTTTAGAGCTTCCACTGCTGTTCATACAGTCAGGGCTCAGCTGGTTCGCTTGCTTACCGTCTGCATTCTGGGGATGGTTAGAGGGTTCTGGTGTTTTCTGAGTAAAGGTAGCATTAGGGGTGGAAACTGCAACAACAGAAGGTTGTTGGAGGCTTTTAGGGAGGTATCCATCATCCTCATTTGTGTTATTTGGGGTGCCGTTTCCATTTCCTGTGGGAACAGGTAGTCTAGAGAAAGACTCTCCTTGCTTTGCAGACAACCCTCCTGTGTTTGGGTAATCCCGCTCTTTTGTATTTGAACCAACACTCCCTTCTTCATTGGCTGCAAGTGCCTCTTTTGTGAGTTCATCCATGGAATTCTTGGTGTTATTAGATTCACTGAGTATCTCTCTGTTGGCTGTGATGATTGTTGCTGTAAGAGGCTGTTGCACAACTTGCTGGACATCAGACTTAGGCAGTAAACTACCCTGGGTTGAGGGTGTAAACGGTGCAGTTTGGAACTGCTCCGTGACTCCAGGTTGCTTGTGGTCTCTGTCTGTTGCTTTACTTGCAGTGGATACTGCTGAGCTGGATAGAGTTGTGGGAATATGGGTGCTCTGTTGAGCCGTGTGCTGTGTTCCACATAATTCCTCCTTACCAGTCTCTGATTTAAATTCCAGATATGCTTTCTCTGGAGCCAGGGGTCCCTTTTCCATCTCAACAGGAGCAGCGATGTTCCCTGCAATTCTCGGGTTAGGGGTCCAGTCTTGGCAATGGCTGATGCCCTCTGCCATATCTGTCTCCCTGCGTGCAAGACTTGTTTTCTCAGTATTACACCCATGATGTAACTCCTGCTTGTTTCTAACGCTGCCTGTCTCACAAGCTGAAAGTCTGTCTGAGAGATTTTGAGAGTTTCCAACAGCTGCAGGCACCAGTTGTCTTTGGACAGCCTCAGTACTGCAATCCAAGGTTGATTTCTCCTCAGGCTCCTTGGTGTTGCAGTTTTGCCAAGCCACTGTGGTGGTCTGCTCTTGATCTGCAGCCTGTGTGTTTGCTTTCTGCTGCTCCATCTCAGTGGCAGGGCCAACCAGTGGTGGTGGTAGTGAGGCAGCTGCGACCGGCTGCAGGACATGCTGGGGTGGCCCGGCCACATTCTGCGTAGCCGCAGGGATGCCACCCAGCACAGCCACAGCCGGAGGGGTGCGCTGCTGCACCACCTCCACACCAAGTCTTCCTCCTTCTGGACTGCCTCTGCTACACACTGCACCTGACAGTAAAAATAATAAATAACTTGATACATTTACATCAAAAAGAATTTTTAATAAACACGGCACTGTACACAAGGATTATTTCCCAAAAAATCTGCAGTAGGTTGAAACAGTTACAGTGCGTTCATGTCATTTTGGTAATTACGAGCTTCGGACTTGTGTTCACGACTTTGTCAAACTCAATCACCAGTGTGTGACGTCACGTTATAAACAAACACGACCGAAAAAATGGCAGCGGCTACCACAGTTAACGGTAGTTATGTTAACTTCAGCATTTAACTCTATGTGTCGCTCAAACATTCCTTATTACTTAGTATTGTCCACATAATAAACAGTATAGTGTAGTTCAGCTTTCTATTCCAAACCAGTGAAAGACATTAAGGCGTTCTGAACTTAAAACGAAAGAAACAGCTCATTAAAGCTTAAAACGAATTAAAACCACAGAAACGGCTCATTTCCAGTCAGAGGAGATGAACCGCGTCAAGAAGAATCTCCAAGCTGTCGTCTCGTAATTACCGGAATTCTGACATGACGTGAACGCGTTGTTAACTTAAAGGTATGCTGAAGAAAGGATTAGGAGGCAACTCATCACCTGTATGTGGTGTAGGCCCAGTCTCTTCTGTACTTTCCACTTCCAGGATGCTGAGATCAAAGATACCACTGCATCTGAGGAACAAAATGAAGTGAAACTAAAACTCTGGTGGACTTGATACGCTGTTCACTAAAAACAAGCAACGGTTATAGATAAATACATCAAAGAAAAATTTGATGTACAACACAACCTCTCAAACCAGTTATGTTTAGCTGTGCCAAGTGTGGTCAACTTCCTCAAAACTTTCCTACACGTGTGTTCAATGATGATGAGGCAGGAACTAAAGAGATTTAGTAATGTTGCACAACAGGCCAGTTTATATATTTTCCCCTAATTCCTAATGTGATTTAGTACAATTTGCCAGAGTAACAGGAAATGAAATTTGTGTTTTATATATATATATATATATATATATATATATGTATATATATATTCACACACACATATATATACATATACACACACACTTGATGGAATACAACTTCTACTAGGGAAGCTAGCTAGTTCTGAGCTGACTAGCTTGTTATATTGCCTCTGTGCTCACTGTAGCTAGCATTGTTGTGGAGCATGATTAGTTATCGAGCTAATATCAGAAATAAGTGGTTTAGCGGGATAAATCTCAGCTTGGTCGAAAATGTAAATGAGCGTAAGGTGCAACGGATTGCTCTGCAGCTCCTTTAAATATCGACAGCAAGTTTAGTGAGCGGCGGCAAATCTTTGCCGCGGTGTGGCGGCTGCACTACCCAAGGGCCTCAATAGTACCACCAAGAACCATCGCTGGGTGCTCGGACTTTAAAATAAGGCCACATGCGGTCATTTACGCGTGGGACATCAATGCATTTGTTCGGTGCTTCGTGAGCCATTAGAGGCGAAACTTGAAGGAAGCGAAGCTAACGCGTCGGCTAGCTAGCTCACGCAGTCTCGAGCTTAAACGGCTTAAACTGAGGACGCGTTGCAAGTTATGTGAGGTTTATATAAAAAATATTTAAATAAATAAATAAATAAAACCCCACCGGCCTGTATTTCTGTGTTAAATTCATGCGTGTTTTTTTTTTTGTTTTTTTTGACGCGGTAAATGAACAAATGACCAAAGCAACCTCCTCGTTCCTTCATAGACCGCGAGCTACCCTGCTTAGCTAATGCTAACGCTAGCTAAGGGACAACTAAATGACGTCACTGCGCGCGCGGGGGGGGGGGGTGTCACGTGCATGATCAAAAAAGAATGACCGTCAACAAATTACACAATTCTGCAAGACTCGGCGTCTTGAAAGCGTCTCGTTCATGTGGACTGGCTCGCGGATATCTCGCGTTACGAGACGCCGTCGCGTGATTAGGAGATGCTGAGACACAACGCTCGTCATGCCGGGTTGAATTGTGTTGCACTGAACGTGCCGTAACCACGCCGCGAATAAGACTTTATTGAACAGATGAAGTGTTGAAGCAGGCAGGCGCGCGCGCGACCTCTGGGTTTTAACTGTGCTACACACCCGCAGCGTACGGTAGCACAGTTAACGTGTGTTACATCTAGACATCCGGACCAAGTTTACCGGATTCAAACTGCAAGCTGAGCAATGTAACCGATGGAAATGGAAAAGGTTTCGGGTAATAAAAAATAAAATAAAAAGTTAGAAAGCGTTGGCTTTAGGTGATCAAACCGTCCCTAAAGTGTCTGCTAGCTGGCCATGGACGTTAACCTGAAACACGGTTGTATTCTTCAAGGTTGTGTTTAACGAACGCATAACGAGTGTGAACTTAACCCGCCATGTCAAAGTCCCCTCCCTCTCCTCTCCTCTCCTCTCCTCCCACCTCTCTCTCATAGTTCCCCCTCCTTTCACCGTCGCCGCCATCTTAAGTTCCCACCTACCTGGAATTTCCGAGCGGTTTTCTTTTACTAAATTCTCGTTGAAGAAGTCGCCATCCGCATGAAATCGCACTCAATCCGTGATTAGGGTTCTCTAAACTACCTCTCGGTACCCAACGAGGTACTGGCAGGTTCGTTTGAGCAAGTTAAAGACCGGTCCGAGAGAGACTGGGTTTGGATCGCTGAATCTAGCGGTAAGCGGGGAGGAGACTTTCGACGCAGCGAAATGGAGGAACGCGCGACTGCTGACAAAGTGCGGACCGGATCAACATCTCGCGAGATTTGAGTTACCGCGCTATTTCCGCGTCGCGGTTTGGACAAATAGATTAGCTACTGCTGTTCGATTTTGGCATTAACTAAATGCGTTACGTAATCTCCAGCGTTATATGTGGCAGTTTTTGTTTTATTTTTTATTATTACTCTCGTCTTTTATTTTATGCTGTTGCTGTATATCCAACCGTTATATCGTTCTAAATTAAGTGCGAGGTTTGCTAGTAAGGTCAACCGTCGACTAGCTTTGATACCACACACAACAGCACTGTTGCTAAGTTACACTTTTTAATTTACTCGTTACTTTTTTTTGTTTTTGCGCACATTGACTTTATGTTAACCTTTCAAGCGTCTTTGCATCACTCAATGAGAGGTACTCTAATTAAGTGGTAAATCTTTTAAAAACGTTAATTTGTGACTATAGTTGGACGAGTGACCGCTCGCTTGATTAACTGATCAAACCCTTCTGGACATGATCTCAACCTAAATCTAACACCTAAACCCCACCAAACTATTCTTCAGGCAACGATCAGCTCCTTCATCTTCAGGCAACGATCAGCTCCTTCATCTTCAGGCAACGATCAGCTCCTTCAGTTTTAGGCAACGATCAGCTCCTTCAGTTTTAGGCAACGATCAGCTCCTTCATCTTCAGGCAACGATCAGCTCATTCAGTTTTAGGCAACGATCAGCTCATTCATCTTCAGGCAACGATCAGCTCCTTCAGTTTTAGGCAACGATCAGCTCCTTCATCTTCAGGCAACGATCAGCTCCTTCATCTTCAGGCAACGATCAGCTCCTTCATCTTCAGGCAACGATCAGCTCATTCAGTTTTAGGCAACCATCAGCTAATTCATCTTCAAGCAACCATCAGCTAATTCATCTTCAAGCAACGATCAGCTAATTCATCTTCAAGCAACGATCAGCTAATTCATCTTCAGGCAACAATCAGCTCCTTCATCTTCAGGCAACGATCAGCTCCTTCATCTTCAGGCAACGATCAGCTCCTTCATCTTCAGGCAATGATCAGCTCATTCAGTTTTAGGCAACGATCAGCTCATTCATCTTCAGGCAATGATCAGCTCATTCAGTTTTAGTTTTAGGTAGGAGCTAAATCCCCCCCCCCAAGTAGAACAGGACTCCAGGAGAATGGTTCATGACCGCTGCACTAAAGTAGAAAATCTTCCAACTATTAGTCTCATGCTAGGCTTAATCTGTGTCCAAAATCAACACAAATGAGTGCTTTAAAGAAAATCCTGGTGGATAATTTTACAAGCCGAGTCAGAAAAGAGTTGCAGAAAGTAGCAACAATTTCTGTATTTAAAGATTGAACTTGAAATCAGTGTAATTTTAATGCCGCACGGCGTACAACGAAGCAATACACCAACACATGTAAATAAACAACAATTTTGTTTAATAATTATTCTTTGTTGCGTTCTTTTTGAGGGGAACATATTTAAAGGTATAAAATTGTTTCGCTCAAATAATTAACCCACCATGTTCTGTTCTCAGGTTAGGAGTCCCTTCCATCCTGATGTTGGTTTGCACGTACAAGACCAGCACTCATTTTGTCCAGTTGATGCCCCATGCCTGTAGGAAATGTCTTTTATGGAAGATGTTTGCGCACATGGGTTTTTTTTTTTTTTAGAGCTCATTACATTAATCTCTCTCAATTTGTAAATATATTCATCAACCAACAGCATAGGGAGCAGGCTTTGTCATAATGACAAACCCAGTTCACAGGCATTTGCGCTATCTAGTTTCTTGAAGCAGTTTTACTGGATGAAAATAAAATCTTGTTTTAACAAGGGAGTGCCACTGGTGAGACCTGAAACAATGACATTATAACAAACAGTGAATATGTTTATTATATAAGGTAATTAATGTTAACAATAATAATTACAAAAGCAATATCACTATTCTACTGTATTCTGTTCCAGCTCATGTACTGAGTCAGAGTGTAGGAAAATGGGAAAGTTTGTTTTCCATTTAAATCTTAAAATATCAAACAAGATGTACAGTTAATAATATTTTTTAAAGATTAAAATAAAATAATTCTGCAGACGTTCATTGTAACGTTCATGGAAGTTGTGCCTCTGATCACCGTCATGCTGTAGACGCATTGAGAGCAGAAAGCGGAGGATGTGTTTCTTTGAGTTCATCTTCCAACAGTGCTGTTTCTTCAATCTAGTTATAGACAGATCACACACTAGACAAACAGCAAAGCACTACTTCAGCGATTCTTCAACTCCTTTTCTCACTTCTTCATATGCAGTTTTCAATCTCCATAGCAGGCTTTTTACAGCCATGAGTTCATAGACAGGAAATAGATGTCAACCAATGCATTAAAATGCAAACTTTATCTCTGCGTACAATTCTGAAGCTATCAGCCTGCAGTGCTTGTATGTATATCTTTTCATATTACAGAACATAGCCTTTAGTCTCTGAACATCCACAGGCCTCTTTGAGAAGATCCTAAATATAAATCAAAAGCACGGGAGGTTGGGGTGGGGGAGGTTGTACCTTAAATTGCACCAATATAACCACAGTGGATAAATATACTGAGCAGCCCTGTGAAGTCTCTCTGCCCTCCACTCAGGTAAGTTGAACACTCATGTATGATCACTGTAGCTTCAGCAGGCTGGGTGTCCTGCTTAACCTTCCAGATAGAACAGTTCAAGGCCAGTAAATTCCTTACTCAAGCCTTGCCTAGTACTATCTGGACTCACCATCCTTATGTGAACTGAACAGGGTCAAATCTCCAGCCCCACCAAGCCTGGAGCTGCGAGGTGGAGTGGAGGCCCTCGTCACAGATGGAATGAGAGGAGGGGGTGCACCAACTGACAAGGGCGCAACTAGACTGGGTGCCTTGGTGAGAATTCCGTTGGGAACATGAGAATGTGGATGCAAAGGGCCCAAGCGGGAATAGAGGCTCGGGTGGTGTGAGGGTGTGGGGCCCCCAGCAGGATGGAGCTGAGAGTGAGACAGCAAGCCTGCATGCAGCTGCTCTAAGTGGGCTGCATGAGATGGGTTAGGCAGGTGAGGTGCAGAAAGGTGTGGATGCATCCCAAAATATCGCACCCTTTCAAAGTCCTCACGCAAAATCTGGGCACGCTGCTCCTCATCCAGCAACCCACCTCCAGGACCAACCTGAGGAGGGCGATCAAATGGATGAGACATCAATCCAAACTCTGGCCGGTTTGAGGACGAAGCTGAGGAAGTGGAGGTAGGTCCTGCTTGATGATGGGGGCCTACTGCCACCGCTGCCGCTACAGCAGCTGCTCTCTCTGCCTCTAGGTATCGGGCGTGCTGATGCTGCAGTAGGCGGGACAAGTGCGGATCAGAGCGCAGCGCAAGATGGGGATCTGGCCGCATGGCTAAGACCTCTCTACGCTGCTGCTGCTGCTGCTGCTGCTGATGATGAGCAGCAAGTTCCCTCCAGGGATCCCAGGGGAAGCTGTGAGGACCCTGCGAGTGGCCATGAGGTGGTGTATGCGGATGGGCTGCAAATCGATCCGTCGGAGGTCCTACAACCAGTCCAGCCGAGCCACCGGCTCCACCGAGATAAGCCTCGATAGCTGCCCGGGAACGATCCAGGAGAGGAAGATGATGGTGGTGGGTATGGTGTGGGCTAGGAGGAGGAAGAGGCATTCCAGATGTGGGAGTCAATGAAAGGGTTGAAGAAGGAGTTGAAGGATGGTGTGTGTGGCGACTGTTGGGCCGCTCAAAGCTATGAGGGGGTACGGCTGGATGTGGAAGGGAGATGGGCACTGGCTCAGGCTCCTCCTTTCTCTCCTCCTTGACTTTTACTGGGGGATGAAGTAGCCCAGGAGGGAGACTAGTGGGAGGCTTAGAAACTGGAGTCGTGGTTCTGTCAGGCTTCTTGACTGGAAGTGAACTGACAGAGGAGGAGGAAGAAGCTGGACCACTGCTCTCTCTTTGGGATAGATGGGAGGGTTCTGAGCTGAGAGCATGTAACTGTCTAGCAAACAAGTCCAGAGGGGAGGATGCTGATCGGGCACTTGGAGGAGGGGTTGCATGAACAGACGATGTGGATGAACGAGGTCTGTCTGGTGCCGAGGAGGTTGATGCTGGTGCCCTGGAGGATGAATGCGGTCTCTTGTCTGACTCTCGATCACGCTCTCTTTCCCTTTCACGATCCCGTTCCCGCTCCCTGTTTTGTCCATCAGACTGACCAGCAACCCCACCCAGGCCGCCCAGCCCATTCATGTGAGAACTGGGGGTGCTGCTGCGGTGTTTGAGGGCACCGGGGGACATTCGCACAGGCTGACGACCATACAGTAGACTGTCCCTAAGAGGTGATGTGAAACACAGTAAGTATGTAGACAAGTATGCAAATATACAATTAGTATAGACAGTTATGCATCAATATAGGCAAAAGGCATTTATGCATACCTGTCTTTTTCATCTTTTATTTGGGTCAGTTCTCTTCCTCCCATGTCTTTCCCTCTATCTCGCTCATCCCTTTTTTCTAGTCCTTTGGCCCAAGAGGGCCCTGAGTGGAAAGGAGGGGCAACATGTAGGCGATTCCATGGATCGTGTGGGTTGCCCAATCCTCCTACTGCATTCGCAGAGGTTTCCGCCTTATGGCCAAAAACAGAACTAGACCCTAAAGCCAACAGAACACATAGAATAGGTCAATACATGAAATATTTTCATGGTGAAAGTACCTTTAACCAAGATGCGTTTCCATAAGCAAGTTTTATTTTGACTAACCCAGTGAGGGGCTACCCAGTCCTCCGAAGGCACCAGCGCCCAGTGCTCCCAGGGGTGGGAAGGGGGGTGAGCGGCCATATGGATCTGTAATACACAACAACAGGCATTAGCATTGATTATGTCGGCCTCAGATAACGTGCACAAATGTGACGCTAACAGAAAACTATGCAAAAAGTAAAGGACCAATTTAGGCTGCTCGCCTTGGAGAGTACATTTTAGTCTGTGGCCCAGTTTTATGTTTGATACTACTTATTAACTTGCTTAAACTTGACCATTCTTTCTGTATTATAATATTTTAAATACTAGGCTAGGTCACAGCTAGGTTCACACTGCTCACTCGTCCAATCTCTTACCCAGATGTGTTGCTGGGGCGAGGAAAGAGGAGTGGGGTGTTGATGGAGGGATGAAGGAAGTGGAGGACGGATTGACTCCACCTGAGAAGACACAGGGGTCAACTCAAATACTTATGTAACACCCCTTACTGGAGTACCACTGAGTGTTGAGATTCGTTGTTTAATACATTGATGTTAGATCCTCTCCAAGCCTTTTGATATTACATAGCAACTCAGCTGCTTGTGTGCGTGTGTGTACGCAAAACAGCACAGTTTTATTTTATGTTAATGCCTATTTCAAGCAATCTGTTTTTATCTTATTTATTATTCTAAGTGTTTACAATAGACTATCTCCTCAAAAAAAACATTAAATGGGATAAATCCCCTTATGCGAGTGGATAAAGAGTTTCTGCAGGGACATAAAACTATAAAACTGGAAAAAAAAAACACATACTAGGAGCTCCAAAGAGACTGCCGGGTCTGGTGAGATCGTGGGTTGGAGGCAGAGGACCTCCGAGTGCTCCTAGACCCCCTATTCCTCCAATACCACCAGGCCCAGGGAGACGAGGCATTAGATCATTACGGAAGTCCAGCTTATGAGGATCTGCCTGCATCAACTTGGAAGAGTTCAAAGCATAAGGCACCAATATAAAGCAATAATTCAGAATAACTATATGCTTTCGAGACTTGTTCATCTAATGAGACAAATACGAAGAGAATGGGCAAAATAAATGAACAAACCTTAACTTTCTCCTGATGCCTCAAAATCATCCAGGCCACACGCACATGCATAGCACACCACTTTCCAGGCTTCTGCAGTGTCGTAAGAAAGTTAGAGTGAATGCTATTTATCAAAAGGGAAACTAGACGAAAGGAAGTTGAAGGGCAGAGAAGTCATACTTACATTGCTGACTTTCAGTGATGATGCAAATGGGTCTGTTATCTATGAAAGTACAACATGAGAATGATCTACTATCCAACCTGAACTAGTGTTTCTATTTACTACTACAAATCAGATAGACAGACACTGTAGTAATTTAATAAAACACACAAACCATCAACTAATCAAATGCATTAGACAAGTGTGTTATTGCGAGCTCCATACCCTGGGGTCTTTAGGTTGGAGGTGGGGAGGTACAACTCCCAGGCGAGCAGGCATATCTGGAGCAGTTCCCTGAAGGGCAACAAGCTATCACAAAACACTGTTGTAAACTATTACAAGTACTAATACGTCTAACTGCATGCATTAGCTTTTATGTTTAAGAAACTATAATAATATAATAATTATTAAAAACAATAAAGTTTTTACTGTGTAATGTAAAAAACGCTATAGATTTACAAATCACTTTTTAAGTCATTGCTTAAAAAGTGATGAGTAAATCAAGTCTACACCTAGTTTTTTTGGGTTCAACTATAATATATATTAACCCAGCCGTGCAATTGGAAACAGCTGCACGACGGTCCCAAGCCCGGATAAATGGGGAGGGGTGGAGAAAGCAATGGCAAACTACTCCACTATCTTGCCGAAATACTTC
>JAOUQW010000049.1:12887092-12902347 GCA_028565825.1 Olivaichthys viedmensis
CACTCACACACACACACACTCTCACACACACTCACACACACACACTCACTCACACACACACTCACACACACACTCACTCACACACACACTCACACTCACACACACACACACACACTCACTCACACACTCACACACTCACTCACACACACACTCACTCACTCACTCACTCACTCACTCACTCGCTCGCTCGCTCGCTCGCTCGCTCACTCACTCACTCACACACACACACACACACACTCACACGGCGACATGATCACATTATTGTAGAATGAATTCATTTACAGAAAACTACATCCTGATATTGTGGCATGTGCGAATGTAAAGTGAGGCTTTACACCGCCTGTAGTTCATTTAATCGGGTCGCGGGGGTTTTGTTTTTGTTTTCTTCTCCCAAATTCCAAAGCATCCATTCATTCCGTGATTGCTGGAAGTGTTTTGAAAAGCTGGTGTGGATTTAAACGCTGGTTAAGCGGGGTGCATGTCGTTTTCCGTAAAACGCGTTTTATACAGACGGCGAAAACGTCTTTTTTTGGCCCCGTCATCGTTTCAAAACAAAGTTGCACCGGTGCGCACAAGGACCGCGCGGCGTGCTTTGATCCTCCGGCGGAAGTGAGCGGTCAGCCAAGCCACATGTTCATACCAGATGTAAACGCAGCCTTTGTCTCTTTGATTTGCACATTTGCCTTCATTCTCCCTGATATGATGACACAGTTCAACATGAATCATGAGTCTGGGTCGGTGATCATACTAAAGTGTATTTACCCTGTGATGTAAGGTACTGAAACATGCTCGAGTAGCTGAGTACATCCTTATGGAGACATTGTTTAATCATATCTCTTAGATTAGCTTAAAACCCCAAATTGAGGATTTTGAACCAATTTAAAAAAAGATTCGAATCTCTCTGAGTTCAGATTGGATTAGGCTAGTTTAAATGAAAATAAAAACCTACTTGAACTTGAACTTGACTTTAATCAGGATTGATGTCCAAATGATTGACGTTTTCACTGTTGAGCGTTATTGTGCTACTTTTTATTCTAAAATATCGGTGTATTTTTGATTAAGTGTTTTGCCATCTACATGAAAACTGGATCTGGTCTATAGTGCTATGGAGCTAGTAGCTAGATAAGTGCTGTCATGTTGCAAGTAAAGGCTGCAGTGTGATGTACGTGTTATCTCTGATCAACTTTATCAGCAGATGTGTGTAATGCTCATCCAGATGTGTCTGTGTTCTGAAAGTTGACCCAAAATGAGTACAAAAGTACCGTCGTCTTCAGTCAGTAGATTGACAGATGTGGCTGGAGAGGTACGTTTTTAAAGGTATAGCACTATCTTGGTACAGGGTAGAAAACATTTTGCTTTGCTTTTAACAGGAATTAATTACTGTGAGGGTTCAGGATCCCCGTGTGATGAATGAGGGATCATGGAACTCGTATGTGGACTTCAAGATTTTCCTTCATGTAAGTACCTTTGCCAAAACATCTTTCTAAATGTTAGCTATTAAATGGTTCTTAGTCACTGCATAGTAATGTGTAAAAGAATAGTGGTGTTTAGTTGTATTTTGAAAGCACTTAAAAATATAATGCAGTAAATTGTTATCTGTAAAAAATAGTTTTTGTTTTTTCTTGTGTAACCACGATTTGTCTTGCTTGTAATTACTGTTGTCTTGTTTTTTGATTCACAAAATGATACATAAATCTGATATGCATGTAATTTGATCTGAAAGAATAAGCAGGTTCATGAGGCTATGAGACCTTTTTGATCACCAATTTAGTGCACAGATACTTGTAATTTAAATAAAGAATAGAAATACTCTAAATACCGAAAGAAACCTTGCAGTAAATGTGATTCTATGTTTTTCTCTCTCTGTACTAAAAGACCAACAGCAAGGCTTTCACAGCTAAAACTTCCTGCGTGCGTCGCCGATACAGCGAGTTTGTGTGGCTGAAGAAGAAACTGCAAAAGAATACTGGTCTGGTGTGAGTAAGAAATTTAAATTGATTTAAATTGAAATTAAGATTGTAGCTACATTTTTAAAACAACCTTCTGTAAATTACATTAATGCGAATGTAATACAATTATCCCATTTGGCTCCTCAAATTTTTCAGATTATTGAACCCAAACAGAAGCAAAATAATTTGTATATTTTAATACGACTGTCTGGCTTTCTTTGCCATAATCTATTACTTCTCTCAACTGTCACACAGACCGGTTCCTGACCTGCCTGGAAAGTCATTCTTCTACTTGCCTACTAACAATACAGAATTCATTGAAAAGAGGAGAAAGGGTTTACAGAGCTTCCTGGACAAGTCAGTGTCCTTTTAAAAAAATCTATTATGTGATAGAATTAAGAGAAATGTATAATGCAATGTTTATCATCTTATCATTCTGATGTATTTTTTTTTATAGAAGTTAAAAAAGGAAGTGTGGAATGATGAGTAATGCCAAATTGCACTTTTTCTGCATCACATTAACCTCAGATGAGCCAGGGCAGTGTTTTGCATTAACCGTTTGACCAACTTAAGTCAACTCAAACACAGGACATATACTGAAAACAATGGCTTAATGCATTTTAAACAGCAATAATTATGTTAGCAGATAGTTCACTCACTTTCAGCCTCGTTCTTTACTCAGATATGCTGAGTTAAAGCATGTGATGTGCATTCTGGAGTGTGACGCGATTTAACCAGAAGTTTTGTACCCACAGAGTGGTGCACATGACCGTGTGTCTGTCCGACAGCCAGCTCCATCTGTTTCTGCAGACTCAGCTTCCTGTTGGTCACATTCAGGACTGCGTAAAGGGTCACACTCCTTACGGCGTGACTGACGCCATTCTAACTTACGCCTCGTCCAATCGAGGCTGGGCTCAGGAGGAAGGGGGCACGCCACTGGAGCCATGCCTAACACAAATTTCTTATGAATCAATTGAGAGGTAAGGACAGACACTGAGTAAATAAGACAACCGTCAAATGATGAAATGTATCCAAAACTGTCAAATGATTGTCCTTTTGGCATTTTTTTTGTAATCCACAGCCCTTCTCCAAACGTTCCCACTTTACAATATGAAGAAGCTGTAGACGAGCCTGACTTAAACTCTGTTGAGATAAGATTACACAAAGAAGACATCGCTATACTTAATGCAGCTCCTAGAGATGGCCAGGAAGGAAGAGTACAGGACGGGGAGAGTTGTGTGCTGGTAGTGGAGATCCATGAGCATGTTCCTATTTTGGAAACCCTAAACACTAAAGAAGGAGGTGATCTCAGCATAGCAGATGAGCGAACACAAATACACAACACAGAGGACACCAATGCTAATGGAGGTGGAAAGGTGGTCTTGCAGGTACCCGCTGTAGCAGATAAGTCTCAGCCAAAACATGTAGCCAGTAATAATAAATGGGTCAACTTTTTTTTCTAACCACACTCCTCCGCTATTTAGAGAAGCAGATCTGTGCATGCCTACCTTAGTTTAAAAACAACATAAATAATCAAACCAGACCTAATACTGCTCCTTAAATATAAATACACTACAATTTTCATTTTGGACGCATATTAACCTGCAACAACCAGACCCAATCTAAAATTAGCTTCTTTCAAACAGACACCCACAGGTATGTAGGTTAACCTTAGCTGCACACAATTTCAAATAAGCGCACTGGTATCTAGTAAAGAGAACCAAGATAAAGTCTGTTAGAACAAATTACCTGGTGAGTTGAAGTACACCAGCAGTGAACAAAGTAACAGAACACCAGGAAATGAAGAGTAATGTAAACTTTCTGATAAGGAGGTCTTTGCTTCGCTGAATGGACACAATGTGGATTTGTTTTACGTTGACATTTGAAGGTCACTTTTAGTGAAGCAACTTACAAATGAGGCAGAATACAATCTAAGCATGTAGCTGAGCAGTTGATGGTTAAGGGCCTTGTTCAGGGGGGCCAGCATTGGCTTTCTGGCAGTCCTGAGATGTAAACTCCCAGCCTTACAGTTAATAAAGTGTCCATGAAGAAGATGTACTACAGGATACAACCCAGTTAGACATTTAGTGGTGAGTGCACAGTGAAAGGTGGGCGTGTTTAAGCCTGTGATTGTGATTATGATAATGATATGATTATGATAAGTAAATCATAAAAATGTAAAATCTTGAAGAGATGCACAAGCTAAATTCAAACAATATTCATTTACCCCAGAGACAAAGAATCTCAATCTTTGGACACACCTGAAACAAATACTGCTGAAAACTACTGTTTTTCAAGCCTTAGCCTGTGAGAAGAAAGATAACCATGTAGTTATACTGCCTGTGAACCAGATGCCATAAGGTAAACAAATTTCATGGGGCAAAGTTAAAACCTGCCTCCTGGGGTCCAGGCTTCCAGAGACTCCAGTTGCGCAACTGTTCTTTTTTTTGTTTGTTTGTTTGTTTGTTTTTTACCTCAGCTGTAAGCGTCTCCACTGCTTAAGCTACCATTTTTTCCCTACACTGGAATCTAGTCTTAGAAGAAGAGATCCTGTTCTCTCACTGAGTGTACAAAACGGCGTGTATGGCTGTCCTTTTCGTCAAATAGACTTACCAACTGCATCAATGTGACAGATCCCTAATTGATCTCTTCATCTGGTGAGATCCTATCTCACCTGTTAGTGTAGATAAAGGAAGAGGATGGAGGATAATTTTTAGGTTATTGGAACCCTTACAGTTAACCTCTTCCTGTAAAGTGTGAAAAGGTTGAAGCCCACCTGTAGAAGGATTTTGGACCACTCCTTCATCACAACATCTTAAGATCCTTGATAGTCTTAGGTTTGTGCTTGTGGACTGTCTCTTCAATTCATACGACACATTTTCAATAGAATCCAAATCCAGAGACTGAGGTGATTTTAAAACATTGATTTTATGTTCCCGCAACCATTTCTGTGTTTATTTGTATGCATGTTTGGGGTCGTTGTCTTAAAAAGTCTTGTTTCACTCAGGCAGAGGCAACCAGGTTTTGGGCTAAAATATCCTGGTACTTTAGAATTCATGATGTCATTAGTCTTTACAAGGGTCACTGCAAAACAGCCCCAAATCATCAATGATGCACCACCATATTTCACAGTAAATATGGGGGCTTTTCTTTGTATACAGTCTCCTTTTGTCCCCAATCATGCCAACTGTGTGCAGGGTCAAAAAGTTGAGGCACTACAAATTGTGGTTTGTGCTCTGTAAGGTCTTCTTTTGTGCAACCCTTCCAAACAGCTTAAAGGTGACCCATCACCTGGTTTTGAAACTTGATAACACTGGAATTTTTGGTTTCTTGTTTGCTTACCTCACTATCTTTTTCACTATGCATGGGGGAAACAGGCACTTGTGTTCTTCTGAGCAAATATCCAACTGTTTCAGACTTTGTGACTGTGATTAGTGGTATTTTATTGTGTGTATATGTATCTTTTTATATCTGTTACCTGATCTGTGTAGGGCAAGAACCATCTGTCTCATTTCAGCTGAAAGCTTTTTGGTCTTACAAGGTAGATGACGAAAGGGATTTTATATGAATGCATATTTATACCCCAAGGAAACAGGAACCGGTGAAAACAGCACCAATTTCATAACAGACACTACTTTGGTTTTATTTAAAATATTCTCTAGTTGAACATAACATTATGACATAAACTTTTTAAACAAGAGCTAAATTTATTAAAGTATTTGAGCAAAAGAGTTTAATCGTTATTTGTTTTGCTCAAGGGTGCCAATACTTCCTGTGTTGACTGGATGTAGAACACTGCTACAGGGAATTAAGTTTGTAATTTTGTCATTAGTCAGTAAAAGATTTGGTACACTACATGGTTTGCTCTTATTCTGTGATGGTAGTTACATTCTGTTACAAATATTAGAACAAATAGCTTGATGTGAGTCATGTTCACTTTTATAGGTCATGCATCGTCTTGAAATGGCTTAGTGCATTATGGGTATTCCAGAGCTGCATTATTGGATTTTTTCTGGATATTCTCCACAATGATTTCAGACATGACTAAAAAGTGGCAGACCCTCAAAATAGTGCAATATATTGTTAATAAGGTTTGGCTTTGGACCCATCTATCTGAACAGCAAGAAAATGATCTCGGTGCCTTTAAATCCAGTAGCTCAGCAATGTGTCCCGAGTGGAATAGCCATAAAATAAACCTTCATCCAACAGAATGTCCAGTGGACAAAAAGGGTTTATTAATGAAAAAGGTGAAAGGAAATAGAAACAAATTGCACAGATCGACACTCCGTCAGTTGTCACTCTACTGTAAACTTATTGCTGAGAGACCCATCTTTGGAGGTTCTGAATGGCAGAGTAGAACCTTACTGACTTTCAGCACAGTGCAAGACACTGTAGTTGCATTGGACTAAGGAAGTCAAATGTTAACCATTGGGGTACTGGAAGAACATTGCCTGGTGTGATGAATCTCAGTTGCTGCTGGTGGAAGTTCAAGGTCATAGAAGAAGGGGAAAAAAAATAAAGGGATTCCATGCACCCTTCATACATCATGTCTACGTTGAAGCATGAACACAGATGAATTGAGGCTGTTTTGTGGGTGTAACACACAATCGTAAGGCGCTCCTAATGTTTTGTACACTCAGTTTGGTGGGTGTGGGTCTGTCTCCTTGAATAGAAACTTTTTTCCCTCTTGGTAGTTATACACTGTTTCTTTAATGATGTTTGTTATGTAATATTTGAGGCCACATGTTCAGCCTTTTACAGGAGATCTGTTGCACTGGCTAATTTGAGAATGTCACATTAGCAGAGCCACATCAATATGTCTGGGGGAAAAAGAATACATGAACACAATATACACTAATACTTCTCATGCTATATGCCCGGACTAACAAATACAAGATAAAGAGAAATAAACCAGTGTGTAGGGTTCATGATGTAAATAGGGATTCGGTGCATATTGTTGCACAAAGGCTATGGGAATGTGTTTTTGCTTTCCATAAGTGCTGCCTATAATGTTGTTCTTGGGAAATGGAAACACTGGAACAGAAAGCTGATCAATAGTAAAGGGAACTGTTTTCTTTGAACTGATGAATATTTCTGAGCATGACTGTGACTACCATTCTTACTGAAATGTTATACTACATTTGTCAGTGTTCATCTGGTACTACAGGGACTACAAAGTAGCACACTTTTTTAGTTTAAAATTTATGTTGGACATATATAACAAATGTTCCTCTCATCAATTGTTTTTGCCTTAAAAAAAATTTTTTTTATCATTCATGCTGCTGTGATTTTTAAGAAATCTATTTAAAAAGGATGGAGAAGGGCCAAACTTTTCTTCTGCACTGACCTTCAAAGCTGTAAATGTATGTACTAATGACAAATAAAGGCTGGAAAAATAACTTGCGATTTTGATTGTTTGTGCAGTCTCTTAAGTACATCCTGTAATTACTTCACATTTCTACTTCCTGAAATCTTAATTTAAACTGTTATCTTTAATGATGGTGGTATTTATCCATATACTTTTGGAAAAAAACACTATTCATCTAGACTAAAAGGTAACCGGGAAGCATTAAAAATGTTACTTCATTTGACCACATGATGGAAATGGCAGACTGAAATTTAATGGTATAACAAGATTTTCCCAGAAGGGCCACAGTAAGAATGACCATGTTGTAGAGAGGGTTCATGGCAATAAACAACAGTCGCTGTCCTGCAGCGCTTTTGAGAAACAAAGCCATGCTCCGTACAGATATGGTGCAACAGGGCCAAACAAATTTGTGTTTTGACAGTTTTAGCCCATCTGGTGTTTGTGAAACTATTGCAACCTTTTAAACTCTAGATATACACTGACGTCAGTTAAAGTCACGTGAGTAAAATCATTGTTATTTAACACCAGTCAATATTTTTCTCACCTACTTCATTATTGTTTTATTTATGCATAATACATAGTTTTTTGTAAAACTGCTGACACTATTAAAAGCAGATGATCACTGAGTAGAGGATTAGTCTATACAACAATGCAGCATAATAAGAATAAATAAAACCTTTCATCTTGTGGCCTTCCTAGCTATGAATTCTTTGCTGCTTTTTAAGAACATTGGCACCATTTGCTTGTGACTTCCTGGAACATAAACTTTTGCTATTTCCTCCTTTCTGTGCACAACATGTAGGCTGTGCTTAACAACATTTTGTTGACAGCTGTGTAAAAAGTCACTGAGCTTAGTTTGGGCTATGACATCGACAGGCAGGGTTCTGTGGCTGGCAGCAGGGGACTGCGGTCTGTGTTACAGTGTAATCCGCAGTAGATACGTTGTCTGTGGCAATATCCCATAGCAGGACCTCTCGTTCTCTCTCTACTTCCTTGAGAACGAGTTGATACTCCTCACTGGCCGGGTCCAGAGGTGACCCCTCTGCTTCATCCTTGGCCAGGTCAAAAATCAAAGGGGGATCATGAAGCTCCTGCTTCCCGCTTCCTCCACCGCAGGCTTCTGCTGCACCTGAGAAAGTGAAACGGAAGTTAATGCCTTCAATGAGTAGAGTAGAGTAATTAGGAGCAGTGTTCGAGTGATAACATGCAGGTGAGCCACTATGAATTCACATTTTGGAAAGATCCTCATGATAAAATATACCATAAGCAGCATTATTAATTATTATTTTGTTTGTCAGTGGTTCAATACTGATCAGCTGGTAATGAGCCAATCAGTTGTGGTACTGATTATCCAAAATTCAGTCATGAATTATAACAGACCTGTAATGTAAAAGGCTTTGTAAGTCCCTAGTCTGACAGTCTGCAGGTCTCCAAACTGCCCTGCTGCCCCGCTGTTCGGATGCATGATACTCTGATGATGGAAGATGATAATAGTTACAGTCTGTGCTATTTTGTATCTCAAATTCTCTTTATAAACTGTCTCATGCTGTGCCACAGTTTCTGAAAGGAGTCATGCCTTATGTCCGGTATCAGAGTCATGGAGCAGGATGTCCGTTACATCAATGCCATCGTAGCGCCGGTCTGATGGCGGTTCCACATCGGCTAAGGAGAGGATTGTGGGAAAGATATCCAAAGCACTGCAGATAAAATAAAAAAAAGCAAGAGAGATAGACAGAAGTCTTTGTAAAGTCAGTATAACAATGTTCTTTACTTTTAGAATTTTATCAAGAAACTCCTCTACCTCAGCAGGGTATTGCTAGTGGTGTTGGGTGATATCTTTCCTGGCCAAACCACCACTGTTGGAACTCGATGGCCCCCTTCCCAGGTGGTCCTCTTGGCTGAGCCTCCACCTGATCACCAGAAACTAACAACTCATCACACTGTAAGAAAACAGTGTCCTTGAAAATGAAAAGACATCTGTACACATAGTGATGCATGGTAGCACATTTAACCAGTGTTTGTATTTAACCGTGTTTTCTAAGAGTCTAGGAATATGGTATATTGGTGGTTTTGGTTATTACCTCTGCTGGTCTGCCACCTCCCTACAAAAGGCCCAGCACTCCCTGCAAACTGGCATTTCTGCTCCCATGGGCCATTATCACCTGAAAGGTGCACATTGAGACTTTAGATCCATGGCTCTCCAAAAATCCTAAAATGCTTTTACTCCATTAATGTTTTAGCAACATTCATTACTCACTATGACTTGTAGAAAAGTGCCAGACAATATTAATGTATATAAGGCACTAAATGCACACCTAATAATTACTGATAATAATTGAGACTCACCAGTGAACCATATGAGTGTGTTCTCCATACTAAAGGCCTCAGTTGCGAGTTTTATACTCCCCACCAAACTGTCCATATCACTGAGACTGGCATAATAAGCATCCTTTGCCGTCACATTTAGGAAGCGCTTATGGAACAGAGGCACATGCATATGGGCTAGAGCCACATACAGCAGGAAAGGCTGCCCCCTATTCCTACAAAGACATGCACAAAAATATTAAACGTATACTATCTATATAGCAGTGCCATGACACTGCTCCAGTATTGCTCTATTTATAGATCAATAGCACCGAATAGCTACCATAACAGTGTTTCCACGGTTACTAGCGCACCATAAAAATTAAATAAAAAGACATAAGAATCTTTTTTTTCATTAAATATTTCAACACAGTACCTAATTCTGTTTAACACATTGATGCAGTATTATTTATCCAAGCTTTCCTATGACATATCATTAATGTCCTTTATTTTACTGTCTTTATTTCTACATGGGATCAAATTCAACCACAGCAATTTTGTTATGTAAAAAAAAAAAAGAGTGGAAAAGCAAACAATTAAATTATATACAATTCATGACCTCAGTATTATAAGGTTCTATCTGGCATTTTGGTCAAAAATTAGTTAACCACAAACTTTATCACTGGGGGATACTTTATTCTACTGTGGTGTTATTTTTTAATTTTGCAAAGTTTTTGGTGTAATATTTGAAAAAATAATTATCTATCTGCTAGCCAATCAGCATCCAGGATGAATACACAACACAGGCAGCTGGGGCCAATCAATATTCAGGTTCTATTTATACGCTGACAGAAAAGAGAAGACTCGAAACCTCAGTATGAAGGGTCAGAAGAGAAAAGCTTTCAGCTACAGCTGTTTTACAGCGCAAGTGTACAAAACAGAATTGGTCTTGGTCTACCGTATTTGCTGTTCTTACGATGTGTAAACATTGTGGCACATTAGAAAGTCTTCAGCTTAAAATTGTCTTTCTCCGCTGACTTATACCATTTATTAGTAATTTATTGAGATTGAGGGGTTGATTAATGAGAAACAGGCAGATAGAATCTTATAAAACCAAACAGTACTTGATCTTACAGAATAATAAGGTTCTACCTGTGTTTGGCCACTGTTCAAAAATCCACTTTATAATCGTCTCAGAATTTTGATAACATAAATTTAAAGTAACCTTAAAGTGTAGACTTTGTTGAGCTGTAAATGTAGATTACAGTACTTTAGAATTTTGCTAGCTAGAATGTCAAAACTTTGAAGCCCCAGATATAAGTACGACTCTTCATCCAAATAGAACCTTATAATACTAAGATCACGAAATATATAATTATTCAAATGGTTGTGCATGTCTGATGTGCCTTATTTAATACTTGTGTATGTAAGCTGTCTCAACATTTAGTTTGAAGTATACAGCAGTGATGTGAAACAGGAGAAGCTAAACTAAAAATACGCTACCCATTTGTGATCTATCCTTGGACTATGTAAAAGGTCAAAGTCACAGCTTAGTGCTTGGTCAGTTAAACTAAACAGGCCTGTTTGCAGACTCTGCATGCCACACCAGCTGATCAAAGTCCCTCAGCTGCTTCTGAGACAAATAAATGCTTTTATACTCCATTCAAAATTATGGGCAATTTCTAGTCACTATAAATCTTGTTTCTAAGCCCATAATAAACATTTTTCATTAAATCTTACTACAAAGAAAAAATAAGGTTTAAAAAGATGAAAATCTTCTTTGGAAGAAGATAAAAGTATGAGGCTTTTTTGCAGATGCACCACAATGGAATTTGTATGATTAGGCCTGCACAGAACATTATGCACTTTTAGCCATTTCTTCAAATCAGGTCTGGAGACCAAGAAACTTTGACTTCTTGCTTTTGGTTCTTTTCAAACTATTTTTCTGTTGATTTTTTGCCTTACATTTTGGATTGTTGTCTCACTGCAAGATACAGTCCACATTTCATTTTTAACTTCTTGGATTTATTTATTTTTAACAGATAAATTCTAACAGACGTACATTTTCCTTTACATTTTTCCACCCAGAAACCATGGGGGGGGGGGGCAAACTTTTGCACTCAACCGTATATATAATGGTACATGAACATATTTGTAACAGTTGCACTTCCAGTGAAGATCCGCCACTCATATGATGCATATGAACACAGGGTACATACACATGAAGACTTGACTTTAAATACACATAGATATTAACATGTTAATTACCTTAAACCATGATTCAGATGAAGTATTAGTTAAGCAGTAACTTGGTAGAGTGTATTAGCTGGACTTTGGGTGGCTTACCTAGTTGTTGTTTATTATTAACAAGTGGAACAAGTTAAGAAGAAAAATGTTATGAAGAAGGAAAAACTTAACTATTACAGAAATGTTAAATTCAACCCCCTCCCTATACACATGTCTGCGAGCTGGCTGTGTAGACGAATAGTAAGCCTGCAATGGAGGAGTGCAGCTTTGCATCTATGACAAATCTTCAACAAAAAATATTGATAAGATACATACCTAGCAGTCCAAATCTGAGTGGCTGCTGCTTTGGCATATTTTCCTGTGAGCTCCCAAAGATCCAGGGGTTGTTCAACTATACTCTGATTTTCAAAGAGAGGTAATGCTATTTTAGTGTCACATCCTCCATGCTTCCTGCTGAGTCAAAGTTTAGCACTTTTAGTAAAGAGATCAACATGGATTATCTAAGTCTCATGCCTTTGATGCATATGCTGACATAAGTGACGTGTGACAGCTCACCTACTGCGTTTACTTTGTTCACATGGGAGACAGTTGGGCAGGTCGAAGCCAGGCTTGTCAGTGCAGCCCATGTCATTACTATATGGGATACCGAGGTAATAGTCAAAACCTGTAGTTTATAAAAATAAACTTATTCAGTTGAAGGTCAAATCTTATTGAACCATCCTTTATAAAGATATTCGACTACTGCTCAATATTAATGGCCTGCAATTTCAATTACAGTGTATCAATGGACGAGAGGTAATATGTAGAGTTTACTGCATCTCTATAAAAGCAAAATAGTGCATAATATGACTAAGTGCACTTAACTCTGTGGATTGGGTGGTAGGGACCATTGTGTCCAAGATGCCATTTTCCTGTAGCCAAAAGTGAGGACAGCATTACAAATCTTCTGAGTAATTCTGATTTATCTGCAATTACATACTGATATAGACAATCACAATAAAATACATCATATTACAAGGACTATTGCTTTTTGCCCTTCAGTTGCACATGAGAGACGTCTGAGTTGCTGTGGTGACAGCGTGGTTGTGTTACGCTGAATAATGTTTCGAAAGTGTGCCGTGTTCACCGATCATGGCAGTGTAATAGCCAGCATCATGTAGGAGCTGAGCAAATGTCGTCTCATTAAGTGGCAGTCCTCCAACAGATCCCTTTGCAAAATTGTGAGTGACGCCGTTGCGTAAGCCGTGTCTACCGGTCAGCAATGCAGCACGCGAGGGGGAGCATGTCGAGGCAGGGGAGTGGAAGTCTGTAAACCTGCAAAACAACTGCACACAATCCAACTAAAGCTACAATGACAAATGAACAATCTTCATGTAGGGATTCTGATTTGTCCTCTTACTAAAACCCTATATCTTGCACCTTCAAAACACAACTGTAAAAATACAATCTTGGCATGAATTAATCCACATTGCACTATACCTTTTGCCTCCCAGCTTTAACACATTCAGCCAGGGTGTAGTATTGTCAAACTTATTTGACCAGAGGTCTCCCCAACCAATATCATCCGCCAGGATAATGATAAAATTTGGCTTTGTCTTGCCTCCATTTTCAAAAAAACTGTTTCTGTAATACACCAGTCCCGAGAACAGGGAGCAAAAGAGGAGCAGCCCGTAGACTTCGGCTTCTGCCATTTTGGGATGCAAAATCTAGCAAAAAGAGAAATGTTTCAGAAATTGCACATCAAGTAACATTCTTTTGGATTTTTTAAAAATTACATTTAATTTAATAATGAAGTTGTATTAATAACAACACACAGTGCACAACTGATATAAACAAATGTGCAAAAAGAAGACGAACTTGAAACTTTCCAGCCACTAGTAAAATGTATTCAAATTCACAGGCAAACTAAAGGGCCTCCGCCCCATGTAAAATCCTCTTCATGTCTGTGCAGAGTCTCTGTTCTCTCCCTTGGGTTCTATGAGACCTCCTAGCCCAGCAGTAACAGTTATTACATAAGCTAACAAACGTCACTTAATGCACCAGTCCAACACAGCAAAGTCAAATTCAGTACCTTGCTACCGGCTCAGCCTAATGCATAGAGTTCAGCAGACAGACAGATCCTATGATTTCAATACCAGTTGAAGTTCATAGGAGAGGGGGTTAAGAGCAGGATTTCTCAATCAGTGCTGAGCGTAACCCAATCCTCATAGTCCACACAGCTGTAACCTCCTACCAGGCGAGATGCGTTTTTTTTTAAAACAACTCCACACACCACATGTCCTCTTGGCTGAGAGCACACAGCACTGGCAGGCCAACAAACTGTGCTTACTATCCTTAACCTGGGAAAACAGGTAAGAACTTCTAAAATTGAAATTGAAAAAAGCTGTATTTTAATGTAAAAAGATGAATTAACCCTAACAGGGGTAAATGGTAAATGGTTTAGCACATACAATATTTAAGAAGTGGCTGTGATTAGACAAATATCTGTTGCCTATATGTAGTGCAAAGCAAATCAATAAAAGCCATGTATTGATTTTAACACTCTACTGTCAGAAGCCAGTCAATAGTTCCACAATATATGAGCACATCCTGCTGGAAAAGAAAAAGCATTTTGGACCAGCATGACCAGCCTAATGCATGGTGGTTGCAAGCCAGCAGACCGTAAGACTGTGCTAGTCACACCAGCCTGGTTGTGCGCCTTTACCAGCTAAGCCAGCACAAGACCAGGACTAATCAGCGTAAACCAGTTTGTTTGTTTTTCAGCAGGACAGAATCACATCGGCTACTTTGGTTTTAGATTTTCCTTCTTGTTCTGTGCAGCGAGAATTAGGATCGAAGATTAGAATTTTCCAATGAGCTGACACACAAGTCCTTTTTAATTAATTTCAATTAAATTTGACTACTACTGTGAGGCAAAACATTCACACACAGACCAACGCAAGATTGTGGTCTTATAGGTATAATTACACTTTTCCAGAATTACAAGAGATTGTTTCCCACGCTATATCCCACCACTGGCTTCAGGGTTAATCGCAATATTTTCCTACATATTACACACACACACACACACACACACACAGAGAGAGAGAGAGAGAGACAGAGAGCGAGCGAGCGAGAGAGAGAGAGCGAGAGAGATATGAACTGTACACACACACACACACACACACACAGAGAGAGAGAGAGAGAGAGAGAGAGCGAGAGAGCGAGAGAGATATGAACTGTACACACACACACACACAGAGAGAGAGAGAGAGAGCGAGAGAGATATGAACTGTACACACACACACACACACACACACACAGAGAGAGAGAGAGAGAGAGAGAGACAGAGAGCGAGCGAGCAAGAGAGAGAGAGCGAGAGAGATATGAACTGTACACACACACACA
>JAOUQW010000049.1:12903396-12923597 GCA_028565825.1 Olivaichthys viedmensis
GCTGGTATAAAGGGTAACAAAGGGTAGTTGATAAGGTGTGTTCTTGTGTGTGTGACCCCCCCCCAAGGGTCTAAGGGTCCATGGAACCAAATGTAGAGCTATATTCTATAAATGTTATTTCCTAAACTGGTGAAAATCACCACATGGTGAAATAACTACATTATTCACCATGAAATATGCTGCAAAATGATACCAAACATGACAGGTAAATATCTTGGTATGACACAAATACACATGATCAGATTTAATACACTGATGAGGGGAACTTCACTCCCCACTGGCCCAGGGTGTGTGTGAAAAGTCACAGGCCAGCACAGCACAATACTACAATATCTGCCACTGAAATGACCATCCCCAAGAGTGTGTGGCAGTAGGTTATATTAACTTTTTGAGCAGGTAGCAGTAGTGCTAGAAAAGTGTTGTAGCACAAATATAAGATATTGTAGCTCTGACATAGAAGCACATTATAATGCTTCTTAAAAGTGTGAACTCCCATAAGTTCTAACTGTGAAATAACAGAGAGACAAAATGTAAGGTTTGACGATAACTATCAGCACTAGGTATTTGTATATGTGCTACACCACACACGTGCACTCACACATAAAGTTTGCATGGGTGTGATTGTGATCCTTTTTGCATTGGCACAGAATGAATGTCTTCTAGCATGTGCGATAATATTGTGACACTGTACAGCTTATGGATAGTCTATAGTTCACAGACAACAAGACAAGAAGCTATTGTGCTGTTAAAATGTTTTTGAAATTAAAAAGCATATGCATCTGAGGGAAATTTTTGATGACAGTGTTACAAAATCTGGCTTATCTGACGTGAGCAGATAAGAATATATACCAAGAATATATACCTGGTATGACGCGCTATCCAGACATCAAGTCATTAGGCACGAGTTCTCTTCGGCGTCTTGGAGTCTGTTCTATCAATTGCTTAGTTATATCAACAACACCTCTTAACTGTTTTGCAAAATATACCAAAACATTGGCCGTATGACCTCCCTCCCTTAGAGATGTATAGCAACCACATTTAATTCTCAAAATTTAGCAGTACATTCCAGAGTCAGGTTGACATGGAGCTCCAGAATTACAGTCTTGATTCAGACTCATGATACATGAAACAGATATAATTTTAAATCCTCTCAGCATCTTATCTGTAAAGCATGTAATTAAAAAAGCAAAAAGTATACATTTCACTTGATGAAAAGGTCTCTCGAAGTACGAAACCCCTTAACAAAAACAAATAGCAGCACAGAAGTACCGTGGTCATGTCAGTGGTTTGCAAATCCAACACAGTTATTGTGAGCAAGCTGTATTCGGTATAATTTACTTGTACAATAATTCAATAGTGTGATAATCCCAAAGCAATATGCCCAAATATACCCAGGAATATTCTGTTTCATCTTTAATCCCATAGTACTTGGGTATACAGCAAAAAAATAACAATTTTGACTTTACTGTCCCAAAACCTATAGTACTTTGGGTTCTGTATGACATTTTAACCTTTGATTCTAAAAAAAAAAACCCCACAGAGTATGATCTTAACTGAGATCTTAACAAAGGTTACCATAGACACTGCTAAATATGTTGTACACCCCGAGTAAATTTTCTTCTTCATCTTTTTACTACACAGCTTGGACCATGGCATTGTGGATCTTCGGCTCAGAGGGTTGCCTGGGACCTAAAGTATATTCTGAGGTGCCAGATGGAGGCTGGGGTTGGATCGTGGCTGTGGCCTTTTTTCTTGTGGAGGTCTTCACGTATGGAGTCATCAAAAGCTTTGGCATTTTTCTCAACGATCTGATGTGCGAGTTTAATGAAAACAACAGTCGTGTTTCATGGATAATCTCAATATGTGTGTTTGTAATGGCTTTCACAGGTAAACATTTTACAAACCCAGCTCTGGATGAAATCATGGTTAATGTTTGTGTACTCATTTGTTTAACCTTCTTGTCCATACACGTGTTGCTTGTTGTCTCAGCACCGCTGTCGACTGTGCTGAGTAACAGATTTGGCTTCCAGCCTGTTGTGATGCTTGGAGGATTCCTAGTTTCCCTGGGAACAATCTGCACTGCATTCACCAGCCACATCTATCAGATTTACATCACTATCGGGATAGTTGCCGGTAATCAGAGTAATTTGCTCTAATAAAAGTGTTAAGCAAGGGAGCATATGAAATAGTATGGAAATGATGGTTAAGATTCGTGGTTATTTTTGGGCACTTTACAGTATAGAATAGTAGTAAGATATCTGATATATCTTATATAGACTAGCATGATTTGGTATTAGTAGCAACTAAAATACCAACTATGTCAAAAGAGGTGTGAATTGTCATTACTTTCTAAATGTGTCTTTGCAGGACTGGGCTACTGTTTGACATTTCTCCCTACTGTCACAATCTTGTCCCAGTACTTCAGCAGACGTCGATCCCTAGTCACTGCTATGGCCTCCACGGGAGAATCTTTTGCCGTATTTGCTTTTGCCCCAGGTGAGAATGGTCATGCTCAACTGTTTCACTAGTGTCATGTCTGTGGCAGTATCACATCATCTAAATGTACAAGCCACATGTGTCATTGTGTAAGACATGACTGACAATATTCATGTAATAGTTGAGATTCTTTTCAGTGTCAGGACAATTCCAGATACTGACACCAATACCATTTTTCATGTTATCACTGAATATTTGTGCTCTTTATTTATACAACATATCAGGGCTGTGATTTTAATTAAGATCAGATCAAATGTAAGTTTTATTGCCTATTGCAATTTTTTGCAGCATTTACAGCCCTTAAGACACATATTGGCTGGAGACACACAATGGTGGTGCTTGGAATGTTACAGGGTACCATCATTATCTACGGAGTTCTGCTTCGCCCCATGATAATCAAGCCTGAGACTACAGAACGTTTTACCCAACCACTAAGAACCAGAAAGCAGGAGATCATCAACTCTCTCCCTGAAGCTGAACTCCGTGGCTCACTGAGCTCCAGAGACTCAGGTGTGCAGTCATTCGAGGAGCCGGAACAGGGCCTTCAAATGGAGGGACAGCAAAAAGAGGGAGAAGCCTTTCAGATTCCTCGAAGCCAACAGGATACAGAGAAGCAGGGCAGAAGCAAACTTTTGGACCTTACTGTGTTAAAAGAAGGCAGCTTCTTATGCTATGCTGCATTTGGTCTCTTCGCAACACTGGGCTTCTTTGCTCCACAGCTCTATGTGGTGGAGCTCAGTGTGAGTATGGGTACTGCAAGGGACAAGGCAGCCTACATGCTGTCAATGATGGCTGTGGCAGAGATATTTGGACGTCTCTCCATTGGCTGGATCCTGAGCTTGGGACGCATTAGGAAGATATTTGTCCTGCTTGGATGCGTGTTAGTGATGTGTCTAGTGTTGGTGCTCTTCACTGTAGTAGATGGCTTTTGGGGGCTGGCCGTCTGCTGCGTCCTGTATGGCTTCCTGCTAGGCAATATCGCGTCCACACACATCCCCATGCTGGCCGAGGATGATGTGGTGGGCATCGAGAGAATGCCCTTAGCTGTAGGCGTCTACGTATTTATCCAGAGTTTTGCAGGGCTTGCTGGGCCACCTGTAGGAGGTATGCACATTGAATCTCAGCTGTTTTAGAATGAAATCCAAGTTACTTTTTGGACAATAATTTATTATGATTGTTCAATATGTTTTCATTTTTTGTTTCATGTTTTGTTTCAAATGTGTTGCAGGTGTTTTGGTGGACATCACACACAACTACAGCTCCGCCTTTTATTCCTGTGCTGTCGGCACAGGGATAGGTGCACTCTTTCTCGGGCTGGTACTTCCAGCGAGGACAGGTTGTCTGTGCACAAAGAAGACCAGCCATGTTGCTGAGCATGCGAGTCAGGCGAAAGTCATGCCTGAGGAATTTCTTGAGGTGGACTTTCTCCCAACCCCACATGGTCAATCCTGGAAAAACCAACCCCCTCTTTAGACTTAACCGGCAAACTGAGAAACCAGCAAATCTGTGGATGGCTGGGCACAGAACAGCATCAAGCTGCATGACACTTGACACTTTGAGGCCAAATTAAGGTAAATCTGATTAATCACTTGTATTCTTGAACAATAATTACTTATAATTACTACACCTGCCACTCACACACACACACACACACACACGTCACAATCTGCCTTAAAGAGAGGTGTAAGTTTTGAACATTTTCTAATAGTAGGAGCCTGAGAATGAGGCTATTGTCAATGTTCTCTGCTCCTGCCCAGAGTGTGAGGCAGGTCACCTTCATGTCTGTATTCAGTCATATCAGTTGCAGGTAAGATTTCTGATTGGCCAGGAGATCCACCCCATATGTCCAGTAATATACAACAAATTTATTTATGACACAGCTCAGTCATGGGGAAATCCTGTTTGTTAAATCTTCTTCGTAAGTACTGCTTCAAGATATGTGCTTTAATTGGAACAGCAAACAGTTACGATAAAAACAAATAAGCCTAAATAACCCAAATGCTAAACCTCCTAGTTTCACACGAACAAATAAGCACTTATTGAGTGGGCAATCACAATTTTTTGTAGTTAATTAATGGAAAGTATGTCAAACTCCAAGCTGCCACTTTATGTTCTCAGTTAGGTAATAGCTTGCCAGATTACATAATGTTTTATGATTTAAGATTCAAGGTTTTTATTATCTAAATCAGCTAGGATACATGCACTAATGTAGGATAAATGGACAAGATAATATCTTATAATCATAATATGATCTTATAATAATATTTAAATGACACTAGGCAGGCCTGTGTTAGTTTGACCCTGCACTACAGTGTGAATGGACCACCACGACATAAATACAAAGTATAATTCAATTGCAGTTTTACAGTCACAAACGCATACGTGATCAATTTTCAAATTTCATAGAATAAAAGAGTCTGGTAAAGGTTAAGTATTTCAGATTCAATTGTAGTAGGATCATGGTATTAAAATAGACACAACATAAGAAACTTGTCAGGGGTGTTTACTGCAGTATTAGGCCAGTTAACCTAGTAAACAGCCGCATGATGTATTAATGGCCAGTAATCAACGGCCACTCACTGAATTCCGTTACAAGGTTACAGTACATGCTGTAGAAAACACAACGGACACTTCTACAAATTCATTTTCATTTTATTCTCTTTTGTGATTTTACTGGAGCTTTTTACTACTGAAGATTTCTTTGTCTGTTGCATGGATAATGCTGCATTAATCTTATGTTTAGATTTTTGGACCAATTATTTTTGTTTTCCTTCTGTTCCAATGACATGACGTTATTGCTCATATAAGTGTATTTTCAGGTTAATTTAGGTCAACACACTACTGTCAAATTACTGTGAATTCTAGACATTTCTGCTCATGTTAACACAAAGTCAATACAAAGTGTGGCAACTGAGAAGAATATGAATGTAGCTCCACTGTCAGTAAGATGATCAAGTCAACTGTGAATGTCTTCAAATACAGAGCGGTACACTGTGACAGCAACGCATTAATAGAGCTCAGGGGCCGTATTCACAAAGAATCTTATCTTACCATTAAGAGTTCTCCTAAGTGCCACTAAAAGTTCCATCCATCTCTCACTAACTCTACAATTACTGCACTACCCACGCAATCGATATGACACCTTTATTAAAGCTCGTTAAATATTTCAAGCTAATGCGCCGTTAGCCGAGCTTCTCCTAAATCTGCCAGTTAGGTGCTACTTTTAGCCTTAAGATTCTTTGTGAATACAGCCCCGGGTTTATATCAGAGTGATGAGAACGATAGTGTCATATGGTTTATTTGAATTTAATGCAATACCTTTATGATAACTGTGCCAGGAATGTGAAAACTACAGTTGCAGTTACATTTTCAAAGGAGAATTCCTACTGTACAGAAAAAATATATTATTATACTGTTATTTGACTTTCATTTCGTATGTTTGGAAAGGAACTGCTTATGGTGTACATGTGTGGTTTTGCAAAATGTTTTATGCGTCTTGAAGAGCAATACATTTAGCAGAATTATTGCATGTAATCACACTTTATTTACTATAGAAAAAGCATTTGAGCAAATTTGAGGAAAGTCATGTACTTTTATAAGTCATGTATTTTGTAGTAACATTTGAATTAAACAATTATGTACATGAATTAAACATGTAAAAAAATAAAAGCAATCTTGTTTGATCTAGATACAACAGATCTGCCATATATTAAATAATATGTTTTCAGCTTATCGTCCTTACTAACATGTAACAGAGTTAAAATATTTCATCTTCCAGTATACTCAAACACTTACATAACCACTGTCTGAAGTCTTGGAAGGCTTGCGTTGGTTTGCCCAAGTGCTGGCCAGAACTTCCTGTTCCATTCTCTATCCATTGTAGCAAAGCCTGCAAGAAGCACTTCACATTAACACACTTATCAGCACAATACACAGAATACACTCAACTCAAATGACCATCAGTCACTGACAACATAGTTCATCTAACGTATTGGCTTTAAAGACAGAATGCTCTGAATCTGAAGACGTAGTTTCCTGCCTGAGGTAGGGACAGGTGACGGGTGCCATTTTGGCATTGTTTATCTCCACAAACCCCTCATACCTTGTACCTGTCTGCCATCTTAAAGCCAATGGCAGACTGTAGTTTCCTCAGGCAGATGGGGCAAACATCCAGTGGCCGACGATCTGATTCCTCTAAATGGTTGGAGCCTTGCATAACACACTGGAGCCACTGGCAGTGCTTGACACCAAATATGTGCCCCATCTCATGAGTCAGTGTCTGCCAGAGGAACACAAAAACTATAAGAATCATCCTAAAATTCACAAGGAGATCCACAAGTCGTCAAACACTGATCTTCTAAAATCATCGACATAATTTTAACGATTTCATGTTCAAATCATTTGGGAGGTAATGAGGGTAGAGATAAGTAAGGCAAAAAATAATGTTACAGAAGTGATCGTGGCTTAGACTGCAATAACATTTAAGTAATCAAAATGGGGTTTTTTTTGTTTGTTTTTTAAACTGTTGGAAAACCCTGATTTAAAATAAGGCTGAGAATACTATTCTGGAGTCCAGTTATGGTTTCCACACCTTACACGATCGGAGGAGCAGAGTGCTGCTGATGGGAGGTGTGTAGTAGGCCTGGAATACACTGTAGTCCCCTGGCTTCGGCCTTATCGCCTCCTTCAGCCGCCCTGCATAACTCCTTTTGTAAAAGTCATCATCATACCGGGCAAAGCTGAAAACTCCCATTCCTACAGCAAAAAAAAAAAAGGCCTTGTATTTAGACAAAACATTCTATCCAATGGCTTCCTCAATAACATAATTAAAGTTAACAGCAGTTTGTTTATGAAGGATCCAGTAATACAATAAATGTGTGGTCTCATTACGCACAACCACTAAGGGTTTAAATCAGATATGCTAAATGTGCCAACTCTAATGTGCTAGTCCACAATAATGAGGCTGAGAAATCTAAGCATGAAGAATGTGACCATAATGGCTCAATTAGATATCACCTTCAGTGAGAGATGCTTGACCGAAGACAAAATTCCAGGAGTCTTTTGGGTACAGATCAATCATGGTGATCCCAACTATGCAAAATGCATCTTTCGGCTTCCTCTTTTTCAGAAACGCCAGCAGGTCTCCTATAAACAGGGCAAGAACACGTTCATAGCCTAATGACTGAAAATAATGAAGGGGAGAAAAGAATCAGAAAGAATTTGTGTGGTGGTGAAGATCAGCAAAGAACTAACCACCACTGTCCGATCCTCTGAACACTGACTGCCCTCTGTAGGGCACTGGGTTGAAGTCGATCTCAACAGTTTCCAAGCAGCCACAATAACCATGCCCAGTTGTATATACTAGTACTTACCAGCATGAAGCTGAAGGTTGTGTGTGTTGCTGTTGACACGGAAGGTAGAGCCCGTGGACGCAACGGTCACTGAGGGTAAAAGCTTCACCACCAGGCCGTAGTAAAATGCCTCACAGTATTCCCTCAGCCACTCCACATACTGCTCAGAGATCCCGGCTCCATCCCCAAAGGACCCTGTGGACCACAGAAACACATTACAAGAAAACATGACAAAAAACACTTACTCTGTACATAACAATACACCATATAAGGACTTGGACAAACCGATGGTTTGGATATAAATGGTCTTATGGCCAGTGTTGGGTGTACTGCGGTATGGGTTGCTGTAGAAGCTCTGGAAGTCCTGAGGATCTTCAGGGTGCGAGGGGATCCAGTCAGAATCAGAGTGCACGGTGATCGCAGTGAAGAGCGGGCTGCCAGGGAGGAGACCCTCTTCAAGAAAGCGCTTTTCCTCTCTGCTGTACTGCTCATAGGCCTTTATTAGATCCTTACGAGTGGAGCGAAGAGCCAAGTGCAGTTTCTCCACAGGATGTTTAATAAGCTGCATCTGGAGGGTGGCACCTCAGCAGTTATGGTTCTGTGCTAGTGAGCAGAAGGTTGGGACAGAGTGTCACTTTAGGGCCCTTGAGCAAGACCCTCAGATCTATACTTGGACTGTATTCTGTACCTTTGCTAAATAAATATGCAAATGCAGAATGACACCAGTTACAAATCTATGAAACAACACACTATTCCATACACACATCAACTAAGGTCTAGTTCAGAGGTTCTCAGCTCCTTGCCGACACAGTTTCAAGGCTTCCTAACTCCAAACACACTTGATCCAACTCCTCAGCTAATGCTCACGCCCTTCATGACCTTGGGTCAGGTATGTTGGGAGGAGGGAAGCCTTGCAACTATGCAGGTCAGTGGGTCCCCAGGACTGGAGCTGAGAAATATCTAACTCTGGGTGTCACTAATGTACGTCATTTACATCCTGTTAGCTCGTACCGTGGCTGTTTATATGCTTTTTGGTTTTTCTCAAACACATGACTCATCTAGAGTTCTGCTTAGTTTGACGCAGGTCTTACCTCAGTTCTGATGATGATGATGATGATGATGATGATCTTCCACAATGTCCATGCAGTTTCATCACATTTTGTTGAAGCGCGATATTTAAAGTTGCTCCCTGCACAATAATCAAACCTCCCAGTCTGAAACGTTTTATGCTTTATTAAATGCGAGGGCACAAGACATGTACTGGACTTTCCCACGACTCGTTTCGGAAAGTCCTTTTCATTCGCCAGTAAATTAAAGACCCGTCACAGCAATTCAAATAATCATCGCAATCAAAGTTTACGACTACGCCCGAGACCGCACAACACCGTGCAACACCGTGCAACACCGTGCAGGACCGCGCAACACCGCGCAACACCGTGCAGGACCGCGCAACACCGTGCAACACCGTGCAACACCGTGCAGGACCGTGCAACACCGTGCAACACCGCGCAGGACCGTGCAACACCGCGCAACACCGTGCAACACCGTGCAGGACCGTGCAGGACCGTGCAACACCGTGCAGGACCGTGCAACACCGTGCAGGACCGTGCAACACCGTGCAGGACCGCACAACACCGTGCAACACCGTGCAGGACCTGGCGTGTCGGAACACTGCTCAGCCATATGGGCTCTGACGTCAACATCACGGAAGTCACGTTTAACGGCCGCCTGTGGATATTTTCAAACCTAAAGTCCCGGCGTGTGTGTGCGTGTGTGTGTGCGTGTGTGTGTTATAACATTAATGATGTGTGTTTGCGTGTGTGTGTGCGCGTGCGCGTGCGTGCGTGTGTGCGCGTGTTATAACATTAATGATGTGTGTGTGCGCGTGCGTGTATATTATAATATTAATGGTGTGTGTGTATATTATAATATTAATGATGTGTGTGTATATTATAACATTAATGATGTGTGTGTATATTATAATATTAATGATGTGTGTGTGTGTGTGTATATTATAATATTAATGATGTGTGTGTATGTTATAATATTAATGATGTGTGTGTATATTATAATATTAATGGTGTGTGTATTATAATATTAATGATGTGTGTGTGTGTGTATTATATTAATGATGTGTGTGTGTGTATTATAATATTAATGGTGTGTGTGTGTGTGTTATAACATTAATGATGTGTGTATGTGTATTATAATATTAATGATGTGTGTGTATATTATAATATTAATGGTGTGTGTGTGTATATTATAATATTAATGATGTGTGTGTGTGTATATATATATATATATAAAATTAATGGTGTGTGTATGTGTGTATATATATATATAAAATTAATGATTGTGTGTATATATATATTACACACAATTAATTTTTTATTTCATGTAAAGCCATTTCATAGGCCACTTAAAATATTGTACACTATTTGGATTTTAATTTCCTTAAGTAGCCTATACATTTCCTTAATTTGTAATATGTACATAATGTTCACTGTACTATTTTATAAAATACTTTTTTTGTTGTTCATCTTGTGAACAATTGAAAAATAAAAATACAGCTAACTGCTGTGCTTTTTTGTGAAAATTTTTTGTTTCTTTAAAAATCCTTTGTATATTTCACAAATCAAGGATCAGTGAGGCAACACAGACACAGAATGAAAAAAGGTATACTGTCTGAAAAGAAGTGAAGGTTTTTTTTTTTTTTTTTTTTACACAGCTCTAATACATTACTCATCTCTCTGCATAAACAGCACACCTTTGCATACCTTTCTTTTCAAGATGACTAAAAAGCAATTGGCTAGATAATAATCGAAACATTTTAAAATGATTCACGCGATAAAGATCATGAAGAGTTTCCATAGGCGTCCTGGAGTTTTCTGCTACTGTTAGTAACCGTCACAACCTCTAAATTAGGATTTTACATTAGAATACCTGTTTATTAAAAAATAGTATCGCTTATAAAAAATAAAATAAAAATACACTTGACATATTTTAAAATATGTCAAGAACATCAACAACTCAAAAATGAATATCTTTGTAAAATAGCTGGATTTAATGGACCAAAGAAAGTTATACAAAAAAAGTTTGAAAACAATGAAATTGATGCTGTACACAAGGCTCATAACTGAACTAAACAATAAAGTAAATTCTTTTGGCGAGCACGAACAAAGATCCCAGTGACAGTTTCCAGAAAATATCAGATCACCACAAGTCAGATTACAGTAAGGTGATGAACAAAACCAAGGCTTGGGCCACAAAACATAATTTAATATGTATAAAACCAGGAAGGCACTTCAAAAAGCTAGATTTATCAGTCATATATGGCAAAAGTCAACACAAGATGTAAAGGACATTCTTATGAGACAGTCTTCATCACCGCCTAAATCAGCCAGTGAACTCATTTAAAAAACAACAACTCTGAAATACACCTGAGAAATAAATTGTATAATGGCAGTTTAAAGGAGAAAGCTGAATGTTTTAAGTTTATGTTGGAAACAAATTATACTTCATCCAAAAAAAAGAAAGAAAAAAAAAAGAAAAGAAAAGAAACCCCACACACCACAAACCCTTAATTATCCACATAAGCCAGAATTTGATAAATGCATATGTACACATATCTAACTTTTGGTAAATTAATTAACCAATGTAGGAAGCTTTTCATACATAAAAAACTGGTTACACTTCACTTTAATCTTTAATGGTAAATCTAAAGTGAAAAATGACCAGACTATGATTAAAACTATAGACAAGGGAGAGATCTCTCACACACACACACACACACACACACACACACACACCTACCCACACACACACGGTGAGCTATTAAAAAAAAATGTACAGGGTACAGGGATGGCAGGTGACATGCAAATGTGTGTTTTCAAATAACTGAGGAACTAAATCTAATTTTAAGTGTTGCCCAGAGCAATGAAAAACTAATGAACAGGAATTACCCTCATGTCCAGAGTAAGATGCATCACTCTCTCTTCCTCTCTCTGTGTGTGTGTGTGTGTGTGTGTGTGTCCATGGAACAGAAACTATTAGGGGACATACTACATCATGCTACCTTTGGAGCTTGCTACTTTCATCCACCTCTATCTCTATTGCTCACTGCCTCTCTCATTTGTTCTCTTTACCTCTAGCACGAAGCTGTTTATCTTTGTCTGCCATCTCGAGCTCCACCATGTGCTATTTATAGCATCACACAAGTATGAGCCTTCTGCATGCCGCGCCTTGCGATATTGACATCACTCGCAATCACTACACACAGAATCACACAGCAAAGTGCAGCCATGTTCCTCCAGCTCACTAATCTGCTCTTAATGAACATGTGAACAATCCAATCCTCTATAATTAGCTGAGGTAAGTAAACAAAACTGGAGCGGGCCAAGGAGCAGGAGTACCCTTAATTTCCTCACAAAATGGAGGCTGTTTTGTTTTGGTTGATGCATTTAATGACAGCAAGTGAGCACTCTTACACTCTCCTGAGAGATCTGAACTCTCAATACAAACAAAATTACCTTTCTGCAAAGTTAGTCTGGGTTTGAGATATATACCTAAATCGGGTTCTTCCAAGCTCAGCTATTTATGGGAATCCAGTTCCTGTTTATGTATCGGCAAATCTACCACAAAACTGTCTTAAATCCAAAAATTCTAAAGATCAATCATCTTCCAATCATCTTCCACTCATAACAACTAAGACCCTGTTTACACCTGGTCGTTTCATGTGTCTTGAGTATCAGGATTATATCCGGATAGGGATTATAAACATGAAAGTGTAAAGATAACATTATCATAACCTCCACAACTCCCGCCATCTTCACTGTTTACCTCGTTGTGTTAAATCAGGAAGTGGTCAAAAAAGATATTTCGATGTTTCAGCTCTGATTTGCCCCCTAGTGGAGTTTTTAATCCTCCAGATATACGAACGTTACTGAAACGAGTATGTGATCAATGATTTTCACAAAACTGTGGTGTCCGCACGCATACATGTAGTCATGCAGCAAGTACAACCACGGCCTGAAACGTGTGAATTTGTGAGTGAGTCAGTTCCATGAGGTTCTTCATATGTAAAACTTATTTGCCAATAGAATGATGACCAAAACCAAAATCTCTTCAATTTTCTTATATATTATGAACAATCATGCAACTATGCAAACCAAACAGGCTGTAGTGGGCCCACGGCTGGGGCGGGCCTTGGGGCGGGGCCCAGGGCGGTTTACCCTCTTGCCTCCCCCTCTAGCTCCATTACTGACGAAGGCATATGCAAAACATACTTCTTGGGGACAACATGGACGGGCATGGTGACACCTCCGGGAATTAATCAGGAAGAAACGTTTTGCTTCAAAATGTGACTTCCTTTGAAACTCCAACAAACAACCCTGCAACCAAATAGAGTAAGAAAGAACCCACGCTTTGCGAGCTACAATTAAACATAATTGAGCCGCCAACTCTATGAAACTCTACTAAATCAATGAAAGGGCTGTCAACCATTTTATTTATAAAACAACTAAAAACCAGGAACAACACAGGAAGTTGGTGTTTAAATGTAATGAGCTGATTTGCATATTAACGTGTAATACAAGTGTACAAGTGTAAATGCATGTGGTTAAAATTTTATCAGGATGCAATCCAGATACAAGACGCATGAAACGACAAGATGGAAAATGGGGTGTAAGACATGTCCATAAAAGAGGACACATAGCTGAGAGGCTGTTGCAAGATAGAGAATCTCATTTTTTTAATTATTATTTGTGATTCGCTCTCTACATTAAGAGACATTAAGCAGTAATGAATTAAGCACTGGAACATACTTTAGTATGTTATAAAAATATCCAAAATCTAGACTAGAACCAACACAACTGAAGGACTATCCGTATGCTGGCTGAGTATGTACTCGTGAAAGTAGGAGGAGTTTCTCTGGGGGTTATCGGGTGGTGACTAGTGATGGGCAAGGGTAGTAAAATACTATTTGAAATTCCAAACATGATTTCGAAATAAAACCAAGTATATCTTATTTGACGTCAAAATTTGCGAGGAGCTGTCACGTGTTGTCTCCCTCACAGGGGGAACTATGGAGCACGAGACAAATTGAGTTTGTTTTAACGATGGTGAGCAACCCAAACACAGCCAAGTACGGTAATACCTTAATCTTGAGTGAAGATTTGAGTTTGAGTGCAAACTTTGTAAGACAACATTAGAATACAACAAAAATACATGACGTTGTGCTTTTTCTGTTCCTGTAGTTTGTAGGGAGCATACAGAATAGGAAGCCATTTTGGATTCGGCCTAACTAAACGATCGCATATTTTACGTAGCTCATGTGTAAGGGATGTAAAATCAAGCTAAATATTAGCGACAAGAAAACATTACTGTCACGTCGTGTTGGTTCGGGGTGGTGGACACAGGCGCGAGGTTTTTAACAAACAACATATTTATTCTATTACTAGGCATACAAACAGAGAATCGCACAGATACACACACTCTGACATTGACAACGAAAGACAACACAGGACGGACACAAGCGGGTATTTAAACACTTAGTGATTAAGGGAGACGAACGAGGGACAGCTGGAAACACTTAACAACACTCACGCGTCATCAACAGGGAAACACCAACAAGTTCAAGTCCGCGCACGTGGCGGCCGTTGCCATGGCGACCGCCCACGCTATGTCGCGCGCTCAGCCGGGCGCGTGACATGTACTCTGTAAGACAGTGCAACAGTCATACGCCAGACATACATAGATCAAAACCCATGATAAACTATTAAACACATGGTAAAAATACAAATAATGTGATCTGGTACACCAAAGCCTACTCCTGTACCTTGTATAATTAATACCTACAAAAAACACCATTGACAAGGTAGTCAAGCTGCCAGTTAATGTCTTCCATTGGCACTCCCCTTGTGGCCAGTTTAGAAGGGTGTTGCAAGTTGTCTCCTGTTAAACTCTACATGCAGCCCAGAAGCACCTGGCTTTATTTGAAATGCTTTAAAACATCATTACATGTTACAGCTACATACAAACCTCTAAAATACATGTGAAAACAACATCGACTCTTTAAATGACTTTGGTCATTCTGACTTAACAGAGTGATAAGCATGCTAAAGCCCTATTCGAACAGGATTAATTTTACATGGGGAGGTTGGGTAATATATTTATTATCGGAATATCCCTGTGATTTTAGTCCCATCTGAATTGGTCAATTTTTTTTTTTTACAGTTCCTGTGTCTGAAAAGAAATATTTTACAATAAAATGACCAGCAGACATAACCCTGGATCATTTATATCCAGTGTGATGATGGTAAAGATTCTGTCATATCCAATATTCGCTACATAGAGAATATTGACTCTTTTCTGCAGCATGGGTAATAAGCACAGCTAAATAGGGTAAAGTGGAGTAAAACGCTGTAACGTTTGTGTCGAGAGGCGTAGAGAGAAAGCAGACAGCAGGCAAACAGATCTCAAGCAAAACGTTATTTTTATTCAGAGTCCTTTTCAGGTGAACGCTTTTCAGCGTTAGAGTGGCGAAACCCAAATGGAGTGATTCACCGGATCTGGGTTTCATCAATGTGGAAGTGCTTCGCTTTATCGCGCCTTTTTTCCCCCCCGGGCAGCTCCTCTCTCGGCAGCGCGATCTGCAGGCGGAAAGAAACATATATAGAGATCGGTTAATCCTTCACAGGTGCGAGCACTTCCGCAATTACCTGTCACCTCGTGATGACCCCGCTCTCTCCGGCAGCCGCCGACGCTTGGCCATGCCCCCGCTGCCACAGAGGCATTGGAACAAGGCTGGAAGGTGAAGATAAGGTGTAATCACAGTGATGTGTACACTTATCCTCTTGTGCCACTTGACATTAAGTATAAGGGCCAAAAGGATACGACAAAGGTGGCAGTTAGTCTCCACCTTTCCCACCTAGTAATTTTGGGAACAGATTTGCCACCGTTTGTTCTGCTAGCAGCCAATTTAGGATTGGGTGGGTCCCAACAAGTAAAGCGGTGTGCAGTTTGCACGGCTATGGAGATGGATGTACTTCCTTGTCCGTCGCGCGACTGTGTCAGAGGGAAAGGGACGAGCAAGGCAGCAGGACTCCAGCCGGAAGTGGACGTGTCCTGTTCCTCACACCTGTTTCCTCTCACGGATTTCTGTTTGGAGCAGTTGTGCAATGATACCTTAAGGAATGCCTTTAAACAAGTAGCGGTCATCAATGGTTGAAATGTCTTGCCAGGATCAGGCTAACTTTTCCCTACTTTGTAATTATATGAGAAATTATAAAGTGTGAGTTGGGACACTCAAAACGGAGAAGCTGCAGCACAGTTATTAGTCCCAGAAACCCCATGGCTAGTCATCTCGGGGTACACCGGTTAATAGCCCAGTTCTACTGGCCGGGCATTTGCGGTGATGTACGCCGGGGTGTACGCCACTGGCCACCCCAAACCAACCATTGCGCTTGCTTCCGCTAATCGAGATCCCCTTCAAAAGACTTGGTGTGGATTTGTACTAGTCCTAGGATTATGTAATCCTGTATTATGAGGCAGTGCCTCTGCGGAGGACTGTTTCACGTAATCTTCTGAAAGAGATCCTAACTGACCAACGCAAATCCTTTGTCATCCACACTTTGCGCGTTTTATGAATTATTATGGATAAACGCTATCAGAATGAGTGTCTACCACCCACAAACAGACGGGTTGGAGGAACGCTTTCAGAAAACGCTTAATAACATGATTTGTAAGTTTGTGCATGATGATAGTCGAAATTGGGATAAATGGTTGGAGCCCTTATTGTTTGAAGTCCTGGAAGGTGCCCCAGGCCTCCAGAGTTTTCCCCATTTGAATTACTGTATGGGCAAAAGCCTCGAGGTGTGTTGGATGGGATTCAAGAAAACTGGGAAGACTGTCCAACCCCCTGTAAAAACAAAATTCAGTACATTTTAGGTTTGAGCGCAAAACACCACACACTGGGTCACTTATCACAGGAGAATTTGCTCCAGGCCCAGGAACAGCAGCAATGGCTCTACAACAGGTGCTCCCAACTAAGACAATTTTCACTCGATATAATATATAAGGTCGTTGTATTACTCCCCACATCCAGCTCGAAATTACCCACCAAGTGGCACCGGCGCTTCAAGGTCACACTGCAACTCTGGGTGATTGACTATGATGTTGTTCAAACGGACAGGGGAAACACATCAAATATACCACCTCAGTCTCCTTAAAAATGGAGTGATAAGGTTCTTGTTGTTTTGGCAACAGCAGTGGCAGAGACGGATGAGTTGGGAACAGATTGTCCAAAAATAGTCATTCCTGCTCTGCTTACTCTTGGAAACCATCTCTCACTGACTCGGAGAGCAGAGGTTGCTCAATGGCAAGTAACGTTTGCAGACATGTTTTCTCCCGTTCGGCCGTACCGACCTCATAGAACACCACATTGAGACTCTCCCAGGCGTGGTTGTGTGCAGACAGCCGCATTGGTTGCCTGAATACAAAAGAAAATGGATTCAGGAGGAATTGGGAAAATTGCTGGAGATGAGAGTAACAGTGACTGAAACAGCTCCATTGTGCTCATGCACGAGGTGGTCTGGCTCCGTGTGGATTTTTGCAGGGTGAACGCGGTATCAAATTTTGACACATATCCAATGCTTTATAATGATGGGCTCCTGGATCGGCTTGGCGAAGCTGGCTTTTATTGGACTCTAGATTTGACCAAGAGCTATTGGCAGATTACCTTGTCTCCAAACTGAAGGGGAAAACTTCCCCACTTCATTTGGCCAACACCAATTTTCCGTCACTCCTCCATTCGGGCTTTTCAGGGCTCTGGCTGTGTTTCAGAGACTGATAGACTGGGCCCCTTTGAGCATATGCCACAACTTATTTATTTGATATTATCCTTTATAGCAACAATTAGCAGCAGCATATACAAGTTTAGCAGGTGGGGGTGCGGTTTGCGCTTCGGGGGGAGGATTTCTGGATGATCCAGAGGGGTAATGGCTGATTTGACACACCTGCGCCTTATTTGCCTGATCTTAATTTAAGTTCTCTTCCCTGCAATGCCCTGGGAACCAGCACTGACACGGACAACTCATGCCTAAGGACCCGCAAATTGAATACTACAACAAGATCTGTGGCTTTCTTAAAAAAGACTAGTGATAACCAATAAAAGAGTTAAGGAGACTTTAAAATTTACTGTCTAATATTGGTAATATACAAATATTTGTTACTTACAGAAGTGGATACTATATATAACTATTGCACAGTAAAAAGGATTGCACCTAAGGACTCCCGCGTGGCGCAACATAAAAACATTTGCCCTATCGTCGAAAGAGTTAGAGTGACTTGAACTTAGTTACTTGAAGTCAAATTGGTTAAAATGATGCCTTCAACAGCTCCTGTATGTCCCCCCGATTGGTCTGCGTTCAGTTCTAGCTGTTATTTCGTTTCTTCTGAGTATAAAACGTGGAACGAGAGTAAACTGGAATGCAAAAGGAGAGACGCGGACCTGGTGATCATAAACAGTATGGAGGAAATGGTACGTGTGTTTTTGTGTGTGTTGAAATGAGACACGTAAGATTGCAAAAATCCGAATAGAAGGAAGAGCAGAATGTGTCTTTCATCTCACCTTTGCACTTAACGGATAATGGTTCTCAATCCCTCACATCGTAATTCTGTTTAGTACCACAGAGGGTTGACGCAGACTTCTGCAAAGCACAAACTCCACGATGATTCATGGTTGGGTTGGGAGGGATCCAGGTTATTGAAGATAGGAGCTGTGGTTGTTATGTTTTTCCTATAAAACATCTATAGTAATTGGTGAAACTGAGAAAGCGCTATGCCTAAATGAGGGTCTCGAGAGGGGGCCAGTCGAAGGAAGGTTCTGACCATGTCTGGGCCCATGGCTATGCTTGCATGGCATATAGAGAACCAAGGAAGGATGTTTAGGAAGGAAGTTCATAAGATGGTGCTGTATTTGTTTGGTATTTGTTTTAATAGTGATTTTTATAAGGCTTATTTTGCTACAGAATAAATGTGATGATATGGCTACACTCACCACAAAGCAAGTTTATCCCAAACACTTCACTATCTGGAAAAAATCTAAAGGAAAAGCTATTCCGTATTATCTGATGTTGCATGTTGCTTCAGTCTTTACTTTTATGTTAATGTTTTATTCATTGCTAAATTAAAAATACTAAATTTCATGCACTGTTTTGCTTGGCCCATTTTGTTTTGCCCCAGAGTGCATAATAATTAATTAACCTTAATTAATCATTATTTCATAACTTGTAGTCTATATATTACTTGTGTAATTATAGTTTATTAACAAACCTTAACCTGATGCTTAAGGCGAGACACTGCAGGTAGAAATGACGATTTTGGTCACATCAAACATATATTTTTTAAATTTTTTAATAAATCGCATCTATAACATGTTTATTCTCTTACACTGTAGTAACAAAATTTTAAAAAACTCTACAGAAATGTGTTTATTTCACTGTTTTTATCCACTGTTTTTCAACCACTGCATTATCTGAAACTTTACAACTTTAAAGAAGGCTTTAGCTCCGCCCCTTTTGGCACAAACACGTCATGTCATAGATCCCTAAAATGCTTGTTTTCTGATATATATGCAAATGTATGTGTCATTATGACACATTTCCTTTATAGACATTATAAACCACACTTACTCGAGTGGAAACACATGAAATCACATTTTATTTTTAAAACCATTTTTTCTCAAAATCACTTTTTTTTTCTATATTCAGAACCAAAAATCTCAGTTTCTGGATTAAGTCATGAAATTTGACATGTTCATTCTAAAGCCTGTTTATAAGGCTATTACAGAGGAATTTCTCAAAATGTTGATAATTGTAGGATTTATGTAAGATTTCATACTAAAAAATGACCAATTTTCATTTTTTTTATAGCAGGGCAAGGTGTTTTCTTGATTAAACAATAAAAAAATTATTTTCCAACAAACTGTTTTGTAAAAGTATTTCTATTGAGAGAGTCTTCACAGTGAAATAAACATTTTAATTCTAACATCATTCGAAGACTAGACTTTTTATTGTTTTTTAGGTATGCAAATTTATTTGTTTAAATAAATGTAAATTTTTGGAAAACTTCAAATACATAAAATATCAGCAATCGACTGGCAAAGATTGATTGCTAATCGCTATTGTTTTAAAAAATTACCCTATTCACCTGTACTGTCTTTGCCTTAATACATCATTATATAAAATGTACTAATTAATAAATCATTAATCTTTAATTAGTGAACTATGTATTTAATTGCTTATATATATTTAACTAATTTAAGATTAGTGATTTATTGATTTGTAGATTTTATAT
>JAOUQW010000049.1:12923697-12941231 GCA_028565825.1 Olivaichthys viedmensis
TTTTCTTTCCTTCTCCTCTCTCTCTCTCTCTCTCTCACACACACACACACACACACATACACACACACACACACACATATACTGATGCCACACTGTCACAGCACAGTCGGAGGCTACCATGCTTTTCAAGCTTCCAGGCTCACTCTTGTCTGGTGAACAAAATAATTGGATTGCATTCTGTCTACAAGAAGGACATATGCGACATATACTCTTTCAAATTTGTCCAAAATGGGGGGCCTTCAGAAGACAGCTGTCCTTATGGTGCCTTAAGAATAAGGCAGACAGACACACTACAAAAAGGCTACCTACCTAGGCAGTCTAAGCTTTATGCTCCATCATGTGTACAAAATATAGACCCTTAAAAGACGTTATGGTGCCTTCTGCTCAAAAACATTAATCTCAGTATCAGAGCCCTAGATATAGGTGACAGAGTGCACACTACTGAAGCCCCCGCTTCAGGAAGTAAGTGCACCCCTCACAGACTCACACTGACTCTTTAAACCTAATGTGTGACAGAATTTAAGGTATAGTTTGTTTTCTGCAAGGTACAACACAATTTTTTTAATACCCGTATTATTTTTTATTTTACACAGATACTCAGATGCCTCACCACAACACTTAAGTTGGGTGTTGCAGGAAAATACGGTGGCGTTTTTGTCTGCATTGTTCGGAAAATTGTTTACACTGTGATGATTTAAACGTGCAGTTTACACAAAGATAATTTTAGACACCAAACATGTAATTTACTATATTTGGGGTAAAGAGGGACTTTGTGTACGTATATGCAGGTGCTGCTGGAATCTTCCAGCCTTCCTGTATACAGAAACCAGTCCACATACAAATGCAGTCCCTTTGGTTTTCCTGTTAGAAACAGAAGTTATAACGCAGAGGGAAGGACAATTCTGGCACAACCACGGGACACACACACACAGCGTACAATGCCCTAACACCTCTCTGTGTCAGTTTATTTTAGAGCGAGTGTCTATAAAACCCTGACCGGCATTCTGAGGTTTTCCAGACCAGCCTTACTTCTCCAACACGCCTCTCGCTCATTATGTGTAATTCTGGGTCAATTTTACACGTCCAACACACAGCTGTGTGGATAAACCAGTTTATGGGATTCACACACACACACACACACACACACACACAATTATAAAGCCTAGTTTATCCTCTTAAATCTGCCAGTATAGAAGCAACTGTTACTAGAGCATTAAACTTTAAAAGGGCTGTTTATATTTAATCAGTTATCAATCCCTAATACAGATTAAACACTGACTCCTTCATTCTTCACTAATATCAGCCCAGTACATTGTGTTCTGATTGGCCGAGAGCAGTGCAGTGTGTTCTGATTGGCCGAGAGTGGGTAGGGACTATAACGCACAGAGAAGTGTACTTGACATTATCAGTTTTCTTGTTCACTTCTATTTAGTAACTTTATTTTCCCTTTTCCCTAATTTGTAGTGTCCCTAGTTTACAGGTCCCTAATTTCCTTGTTACTTTCTTTTTAGTAATTACGCTTCATTTTAAGTGTTCTCTAGTTTTATTCTTCTCTAGTTTGCAGTGTTCCTAGTTTCCTTGTTCCTTCTTTTTAGTGTTTTTAGTCTTTATTTAACACTGTTGCATACATGTGGCTAAACCAAATCCCAAATGAGATGTACCGTTTTAAATGCTGCCCTATGAGAACAGCTACAGCTAAACATATAGCAGTATCGTAAACCGTGATAAAAGGTTAAGCAAGTACCGTAATATATCGTGAAAATGCAATATTGCCACATGCCTAGTTCTAAATTAAGAAGCTAGGTAGTGTTAATTAACATTAAGGTTATACTTGCTGTTAACTATGTGTATGTATACGCAAGATGGCTGCCGTACGTATCCTGCGTTCCTTCAAAAAATTCATTGTGCACGTCCCAGAAAATTAACGCAACAAATGCACTAACTTTGAACTAATTTAAACAAATTCGTTTTACTAATATTAATGTGGTCTGATGATTGCAATTTTTTCAGACAAGCCAACACGTTAAGGATAGGGTAAGAGGCGGGTGTTGGAGTTACTAGCAGCCATTTTTCATTCTCAAGGCATGTTATATGGAAGTGCATCACTAATTTGAGGACGTAACTGATGTATCCTTCCTGACCTTCAGTAGCCCGTAATTCTCTGTGAGTGCCCGCCACGGTCTACACTGTACATGGGGCCCACAGGACCTTGTGCACGTGTCTAAGCTTGAGGAATTTCTACATTCTTTCCAAAACATGTTTGCTTTTCTCTGCCGCTTTGACAACTGGGAACGAATTTTGAAGTGGAAAGAAGGCAAGTCACAACCTTATAGGCACTTATTTGTTAAAAAGGAAGGTGAATGAGACACGCTCTGTAATGGAATGACAAATTTGCACATGACAAATATGAATGCACTCAAGTTCATGTTATTCATCGACTTGACTAGCTAGTAGCATCAAGTCGTTAGATAAAAATCCCAAAAAACTGGTTCATGCCCTTGCTGACTCTGCATAATGGAACCACGTATGAATTTCAGTTTCACTACAAGACAATTCATTTCTGCACTGTACTGCAAATTAGTAAAATATATACTAATGTCAAACATTGTGTTCGACAAGTATATGCAATATTGTGATAAATGGGCATTTTCAATAAAGATTTTTACTTTTACATTCTAAATTTTTTAATGAATTCGCCTTAAAAAGCAGTCTCCTAAGTGCAATGGGCCCACTAAGTTTTCAGTGAAAAATATACTTTTTAAATCCTAAATTTTAGTGGAAAATCTCTCTTTAAATCAGAATTTTCCTGGAAAAAGGCCTGTTTTAATTCCAGATTGTGACTCAAAAAATTATTTTTAAAATGCTGAGTTTATAAATGCCTTTTAAATGCTGAATTTTTGGTGGAAAAAGTCTCTTTTAAATGATGAATTTTATAAAATCACAAATATTTTTCTTTAATCTTTTGTGTAGGAATTTTCGTTTAAATACTGAATTTTAGTGGGGAAAAAATTTGAAAAAGATATTGGAGCATATGTATTGGGAAAATAAATGTTCTTTTATTTGATTAAAATGTGAGTAATGCTTTTTTCTCTTTTAAGTGCAGAAAATGTGAGCTTTCCCTTTAAAATGTATAGGCTTCTCTCATTAGCAGTTATAGCTTTGAATACAGAAACTTTAGTAAAACAATTCCATTTTAAAGGCAGAATTTAAAAATCAAGAGATTTATCTTTAAACAAAAGGTTTTTGTGAAAATATAATTTTTATGTAGTGCATAAATTCTACATTGAAGCCTCGATCAGCTTTGTGTGGTAAACCTGTTGTCAGCTTGCACTGGTGTCATTTATCAAGAATTTCTTAGGGTTTTTACTGCATAGATTCTCAATTTAAATGCATATTTTTCTTATGGAAAAAGTCAAATACATTTCACATATTATAGTGGAAATATTCCGCTTTAAATGCAGATTTATTAATGCAGAAATTACATCAGTTTATTTGAGAAGATTTTCTTTTAAATGCATTTTTTTGTGGATAAATTCCCCTTTAAAGCCATAATCAGCTTTCGGTTTACTCTGAGTTTACAGCATTAAATCTGTTATTCGCTGTAGTGGGTGTTTTCTGCTGCACCACTCAAACATTCGCCTGCATGTCGCAAGCAGTTGTGTGCCTCACCGCAATTTAATCCGGGACTACGCGTAATGTGTATCTTGTTTGTGCTGCAATGTGCTCACACCCCGAAGCGAGAACTCGAGAACAAAAAGAGGATCGACGCGTCTTTCTTCTGCTCTTTCTTTCTACGTGACGTCCATCATATATCTGCGGCACAAAAGCAGCTGTAGAACCGGAGCCATTTCAAACGCAGAGATCCACTAATCCCTATGGCCTTCGGCTAAACACTCCCTCCCACTTCTGCAGCTTTAGCCTTTTACCCAGAATGCCACGGGGCCGGAAATGTACAGGTGAGAACTAGAGAGCGATGTGTGTGTGTTTGAAGTGAAGTAGCCTGGCCAGTTTACTGTGTTCTTCAGTCATCCCACAATGTCAGCTTATACAAAAGCAAAGCAGGATGTGACATCACAGTTCCACTACATCACGCGTGACTTTTAAAACACACCAACGAAAATTCGAAACATTTCTATTTTGGTATTTAGTGGACGTTGCTGAGATTGATTCCATTTATATGTGATGGGCATAAAGCTATTGATGCTTGATGTCCGATTCTTTTTTTTTTAAACCAGAAATATGTGCAGTTACAGTTTTAAGATGCACAAAAGTAAATTGCACTTGTCTTGTTATCTGTGCATTCTATGAAAAAGTACTTATTCTTTTTAGAAAATTACACAAATGTTCAAGTGTTTTTAATCTTCTAGCTAACTTGACAGGATTTCCTAGAGCAATGCTTTCTGGGTAAGTTGTGTTTCTGAAATCTACAATGATGCCGACTTAATCCCTCATCCAATGACCTTCACTTGAGCTGATAGTGTATAGGAACAGCTACCAAGATGGCCAAAGTGATTCATCCAAGTGGAATTGTACAAGGGGAAGTGTTAAAATCAATACTGGAGCACAGATCAGCTAACTGTCATGGCCATGCACTAAAAAATTAGCTTTTCTCAAAAAGAGTTCTGTGGAAAATGTCAGTGTTGAGTTGATGAGGAATAACTGGACATGTCAACACTGTCAGGAATGATGTTCATACCCCAAATCTGCTCCACAACACACACACACACACACACACACACACACACACACTGCATTTAGACCCTTCTGTCATCACAAGGGTCTAGACAAGTGTCTATTCTAAAAATCTCAGCATGATGTCATCACACAGAGATCATGTTAAAAAGCGTCAGACTGCTTAGTTTACATTAACACATACTGACACACATGTCCAAGTCCTGATTGGTCAGCACTACATGTGGCTACCAGCTCAGCTTTTCTTGCTATGTCGTCAGTCCGCTCACTATCCCACAGTCTTTTAGCACATGCGCCAAGTTCTTCAAAAGGGTGGGTTACTGTCTCAGAAGCTGCTCATAATGTGTTACCGTTTCTCTGATTCATGTTCTTTTCTTCTGTGGTAATGTTTGAGATGTTGGCACAGCAACACACACTGAGCATGATAGGAAAATAAAGAAATAAAGCTTTGTGATATCTTTGCTTATCTGTAATCTTTCTTCATCGTCATGGCTGTTTGCTCAGCTTGGCTTTTTTTGCGACGCTTGGATAGAAACATACCCATCTACAATATTTGGATAGAGAGAAAGTCTGTGGGCACGAGGGCTATCCAAAACAAATTTCCTACACACACATTTTCTCACTGTGGTAACGATACATTGATAGCATTTTTAGTGTTAGTATTGGTAAACATTGTTAGTATTTTTAGTGTTAGTGTTATTAACATTGTCAGTTACCAACACTAAAAATACTAACAATGTAACCAATACTAACAATGTTACCAATACTAAAATACTAACAATGTTAATAACACGAACACTAAAATACTAACAATGTTAACATTAGCACTAAAATACTAACAATGTTAACAACACGAACACTAAAAATACTAACAGTTAACAACACTAACAATATTAACAGTATTAATAAAACTAACACTAAAAATATTAACAATGTTATCAATACTAACAATAGTAACAATGTTAACAACACACTAAAATTACTAACAATGTTAATAACACAAACACTAAAAATACTAGGGTTAGGGTTAATGGTTAATGTACAATGTTAACACTAACAATACTAACAACGTTAACAACAGAAACACTAAAAACACTAACAATACCAACAACGTTAACAACACTAACAATATAATTGCTAACAATAATGTTACTAACACTAACAACAATAAGAATATGATCAACACTAACAATGTTAACAGCACCAACAATACTAACACTAACAATACTAACAATGTTAACCAATACTAACAATGTTAATAACAATACTAACATTAAAAATGTTGACAATACAAATAAAATTATTATTTTAAGCAGGGTCATTTCCGTCATTCTGCTAACGGTTTATTTGTATAACTTTGCTGGCGGTTCATTACCACATTATGACTTTCAAATTGGTGTGCGAGAATAATTATCAAGCCCTAAGAAGAGTGAGGTCATAAAGACGAAGCCACACACACACACCTTATAAAAAGCTAAGCGAACCACAGCTAATCCCTGAGAGTCTGCTGCAGTAGGGAGAAGTTTAAAACGTAGGAGACAAATAAGTCTGGTACGTACACACACACACACACACACAGATGAATAGCAGTCAGCAGTAAATGCCAGCCCACTGCGTGCTTCCTCTGAACCTCAGTCAGAAATCAGACGGCCAACAATAACTCACACACACACACACACACACACACACACACACACACACAGGCTCATCCCATACTCTGTTACACTCTAACACACTGTTCTTCAGGTGTTCTTATCTGCTTTTTGGCTAGCAGTGTTTGTTAGTGTAACAGTGTGTTAGAGTGTAACAGTGTGTGTTAGTGTAACAGTGTGTTAATGTAACAGTGTGTTAGTGTGTAACAGTGTTTGTTAGTGTAACAGTGTGTTAGAGTGTAACAGTGTGTGTTAGTGTAACAGTATGTGTTAGTGTAACAGTGTGTGTTAGTGTAACAGTGTGTTAGAGGGTAACAGTGTGTTAGAGGGTAACAGTGTGTGTTAGTGTAACAGTGTGTTAGAGGGTAACAGTGTGTGTTAGTGTAACAGTGTGTTAGAGTGTAACAGTGTGTGTTAGTGTAACAGTGTGTTAGAGTGTAACAGTGTGTTAGAGGGTAACAGTGTGTGTTAGTGTAACAGTGTGTTAGAGTGTAACAGTGTGTTAGAGGGTAACAGTGTGTTAGAGGGTAACAGTGTGTTAGAGTGTAACAGTGTGTGTTAGTGTAACAGTGTGTTAGAGGGTAACAGTGTGTTAGAGGGTAACAGTGTGTGTTAGACCATGTTGCCTGGCGCTCCTTTGATGCCATTATCAGAAGTTCAGTTTGATTCAGTTGATTTATTTAGAGCCCCTCATAGAGATATCCAGGCTAAGGCTCCCTAAGGAGGGAACGATCCAGAGTGGACAACGGGCACTCACACACTTCCTCCCGTGTCGAGTCAGCAGCTGTTTGTCAAGCACCAACATACACTCACCTACCTGCTTCAACAACAGCTGCTGTGTGTTAGCAAACAGTGTGTGTGTGTGTGTGTGTAGCAGTGTTTGCATTCGATACGTCTGGAACGGCAGGGTGTGTGGTCGCTAACTCAGTGTGTGCATGTGGCACATCCTGATTTTGGGTCAACAAGGGTGGAAATTAAATCTGATCAGCCAGTTGCAAACTTAATCATCATATCATCATCATCATCATAATATTTGACCTAATGTTAGCTGGCTTGCTATCAAACATTATTGGTTTTAATTACACAATAGCTAGCAGGTTAGTGAGGCGATGCGATGCTGTATGGAGTGTAAAGTGTGAAATTACTTCAGCTACGTCGTTCTCGCTGCCGAGCTCGAGTGTGTTCTGAACAGTCCTCACCCCCCTTGTGTTATTTCTAAGTGCAGGGTTAACCTGGGCTAAATTACCCCCCTAAACACATGCCACTCATTCCATCCAGCTGCTGACCCCAAACACACCCCACTCTCTCACACACACACACACACACACACACACACCACTCTCACACACACACACACACACACACACACACATTTAAGAGTCTTTCCCTTTTAATAAGGAACAAAGACAATAGTACTACATACACAGGTACCTTAATAATAGGGTTACTATATTTTCAGCATGATCCGAGTGCACTGATATGGCATTTTGAAAGTGGGTTATTACAGGATTGGCTGAATCCTGAAATTGTCAAAATCAGGGAAGGCCACTCGCCAATATCATGCGTCTACAATGCATATTTACAGCCCCTGAGTCTCAGCAGTTATCATGCATTTTGGAGTGCGAGTCAAATATATATGTGGGGTTGCATCAGTGAACGTTTACCACTTTGCTCTAAGGCATGTCGAGACCTGTTGCACAAGTAAACGGGACAGATTCTGAAAAGAAATCTGAAACTAACTGTTCAGTCCATAATTTAAAGATATATATATAATTAAAACCAAACACACCTTTCTTAACGTGCCCGGATATCGTTCGGCTAGAATTTCACCAGAAACCACAGCACAGGGGTCACACTCCAGTCCTACAGGGCCGCAGCACTGCAGAGATTTGTGCAACACACCAAATTGAGCGCATGAAGGCCTTGGGAATTAGCTGAGTGGAATCAGGTGTGTTAAATGAGACAGAAAGCTAAACTCTGCTGCGGCGCTCCAGGACCGGAGTCGGACACCTGTGATCTAACGTAACCCGAGTTAGTGATAGCTGACAAGTCTAGTCACTAACTCATCTTTCACCATGTCACTGTGGTCATAATCAGACAGCTGCTAGTTTAGAGAAGAAAAAAAATATATATATAGAGTGTGTAAATGAAATATTTTGTAGCAATAAATCTAAAAGAAAATAACCGTGTAGGTTGTAGGTGGCCTTGTTTCTTCAGATTAGCACAACCTGTAATCTCGGCTCGGCAACGTTGGGAAGCACTAGACTTTTTGTCAGTTATACACTCCAAAACTCTTGTATTGACTGGTGGAAAATAAAATTAAAAGGTTAGATCACAATACATGCAGTTGTTTGATAGTTGGACAGATAATGTAAATAAAATACAAAAGTGGCAATGACAGCAGTAAAACAGACAATTGACTCCACCAAATGGACTGAAAGGGAGATTGAAATAAAAAAATAAAATTAAAATAAAGTAGTCTTAACTGCAAGAGGCACAATCTGCCTACTTTGCACAGATGTTAATTTCAGGGCCTTTACTAAAATCACCGGCACTAGAATTAAAAACCTTATTAAAATGGAATGATCTTAAGTATTATGGCATGTCTCTCATTGTAACATAAGCTGCTTCAAATTTTCGTGCAAGATCGTGTCTTTGACATCACGGAAGACGAGGCGGATGTTCTCCGTGTTAATGGCCGTGGTGAAGTGATGGTAGAAGGGCTTCACCTGCTGCTCACGCCGTTTTCCGCGGAAGCAATCCACCAGGAACTTCTGTACATCAGCCATATTGTGGGGCTCTCCAGTGAAGTCGGAGAAATAGTCTTGGATAGACACAGCGTTTACTTTGTCCTCCAGCAGGTCCGTCTTATTGAGAAAAAGAATGATGGACGCTTTAGAAAACACGCGGTTGTTGACGATGGTGTCGAATATGTTGAGCGACTCCATAAGCCTGTTGGTCTGACGGTCCTCCATAAGAACCTGATCAAACTCACTAGACGACACCAGGAAGAGGACGGAAGTGACACAGTCAAAGCACTCGAACCATCGGCGGCGCTCTGACCGCTGCCCACCCACATCCACCATCTTGAACGGAACATTCTTGATCTCAAAGTCATACTCGTGGATGCCCTTAGTCGGCCTCCGGGCCAGAAGTATGTCCTGTTGGGTTGGCAAGTAATCCTACCAATAGAAAGAGAAAAATAATTAATATCCATTAATTAACCCATTAACCAATCAATATATATATATATATATATATAAAATCCATATAGAAAATACTTTACGGCGTATACATTTGTATACATTTTCCTCTTTAACTATCGTTTAACTGGTCATTTACCGGCTGTCCGAGTCTATCCAAACTGTCCAGGAAATATTTCACTGATTCACCCTAGAGACAGAAAAAAACAGAAAGATTATTATTAATTCTCACATAAAACAACATTCTTACACAAGTATAAACGATTTTTATATGATTAAGAAAAAAACTATTCCTGGGTCTGAAGCACCAATAAAAATATTTTAGATTTTTTTTAAATTTAGAATTAATATTGACCCGATTTTATGTGAACTCATTAGCAACACACTTCTTGCCCCAAGTTTAAATACTTAGAAAAAAAGAAAAAGCACCCGTGTTCCACTACGACTGTCCCCTCACCAAGGGCTATAAACTAGAATAGCAGGACTTTATTCAAATGAAAACCCAATATCTAAATATCTCAGAATGCACAATGACGTCAGAGTGCTAATATCATGCAAATCCTAAACGGCTTTTAATTCAGTATCACACAATGAGCGTTTAAAAGGAATAGGAGCTCAGGTATGAAAGCACAAATGCAACAAGGATTCCTGAGGGGTTTCAGGCCACTTCTAATTATTTCAAGCATAGCATGTGACCCTTGGCCCCGAGTGCTCAATCCTAAAGCCTGAACATTAAATCCTCCAGTTTTCCCAAATCCCTTATTCCCCCCCATTGTGTACAGAGAACAGCGCCCATTTTTAACCTTTAGCCGTTTTGTTTCTGGGTCGCAGAATACACGTGATTCAACAAGAGAATTGTGCGTTACACTTATAATGCCCGAGTCCCCTGCATTACATTTCAGAGGTAATATGTGACTGCAAAAATAAAATAAAATCATAAATTAGCTATTAAAAGTTTGCTTAAAAATAAAAGAAATAAAAAAAATTTTTAAACCACTGGTACTACCTCACTTTATAATTAATCTAGGGGAAAACTTAGAAAATGAAAAGGTAAAGAAAAAAGGAACAAGGAAAACACTGACCACATGACAAGTTTCACTTTCTGTTAGTGTTACTGTGTAACGACTCCTTACATTAAGACTGAAGACTGTGGGAGGAAAAAATAAATAAAAACACCACGATGTTGGCCTAAAATTTGTAAAAGCTGTAATGTAATGTAATATAAAAAGCTGCAACCCAAATCTTTTAAACCTAAGATCGAATCAGAGCTTAATGGGTGGCTTTAGTTTAACACATTAGACTAAATGGGCAACATGATGACGGGCTGTTAAGCTATTTTCATAGGGAGTATAGTCTAATAGTGAGGCGTGTGTAATATAGAGGTATTTCAAACAACAGTCTCCACATTCCATGAGTGAATATGGAAGAAATGACAATTACACGGGCCAATAATTATTGCACTGTGAGTGGAATGCAGCTTACAGCTGATTGTATGCCAGATAAATCCACAGGCCGTGCTGCAACACCACCATACTAACTGTGTGACAGAGGCATGACTCGGTGCTAAGGAAAGTCTATTCCTTGCCTTACCCTGAATCCTGACCAGTACCAAGAGATTAAGGAGCTCAACATTCTTAAACCAAGATCGGGATCCCCACCATTTCGAAAAATTCGATCGCACAAGCTACGAAACATTGTGTCTAAATGGCCCTTTAAGACCACGACTTGAAAAGAAAACTGGTTAAAAAACTAAAAAGAAAGGTTTCATGCGAATACTCATTCGGTGCTTTCTGACAACCTGGTAACAAAAACTAAGACTTACAACCGGCCTGCGTATTATAATAATACGTTAATCGGTACTGCAATATTTTCCTATGCAATAATAATCTCACAGACGGCTGCCACATGTACATTAACGCGTGCTGGGAACAATCTCACGTGTTCCAGATGCGTGGTTCTGTGGAGGTTTTGATGAATCACGGCACCCCCATAACCCAACAAACATCAATGGTTTTAGTATATTGTACGACAGCTCTCAATCTCAAATCACAGTATGCGTTTTTTTGTCCATATCGTGCGCCACTAATCTTACAATTAGCTGGATGATGCGCGTGATGGTAGCTGCTGCTGCTGCTTCTTAACTCACCAACTGGAACTCTCTTCGTCGGTCATAGGCGCTCTGGATGCTGCAGTCAGCCCACACGGTGCAGATGGAGGGCAGATAATGCAGGAAGACTTTGGTCTCTACGTTTCCCTGGGCCATCATGGCCGAGCGCGTGTCGAAGCCCATCAGGACCTCCCCATGTGTCTGGTTAGAGGAGTCTCCCCATGGGATGTGCAGCTTCTCTCGGGCATCCACCAGCACGCGGATTCCTACACACACACACACACACACACACCAGAGAGAAAAGAAAAGCACATCCATCATACAGAGAAAATAGACAAACACGAGCAACCATTTTCGGTGAATGCAGATTTTTTTTTTTTTTTTAATCCACACACATCAAGCCTTAAGACGCGTTGCAATTTCATTTTGAAGAGCAGAACAAGGGGCTCAGCTGGCTGGATACGTGCAAGAAAGCAAAACCCAAGCCACACGCTGACAACTTTGTCAAGCCCAAAGTCAGAGGTTTTAGCAAGTCGTGGAAGTGTTGCGTTGTACATCTTGCGTGCGACTCACGGTGGCCTTGCTGAAAGAAACACACGCGGGCCAGCAGAAGCGGCTCGATTAAAGCGCTGGGCTGTTTAATTAGCTGGTGGAGTCAGAAGTAAAGGCGTGGCGCGAGACAATTCCACTTCTGACGGCTTTCGAGCGCTTCATCGGAGAAAAGTTCGCCACGCCAAATCACTTTCGCTTTTAAAATAAGTGAAGGGCGTTGGGTTTTTGGTTTGGTTTGGTTTGGGACAGACCTGAGCGCGTCAGTCACCGATAAAGCGATCGGAAAGCACTACCTTTGATAACGTTGCTGTAGATGGTAGCCCGGAACTCCTCTTTGGCCCGCTGATCGAAGTCCTGCCCGTGAATTATGCGCATTTGCTTCAGGAAAGTCGACTTGCCGCTTTCGCCAGCTCCGAGCAGTAATATCTTGACGAGTCGCTTCACGTACGTCTTATCCCGAGAGATGTATCGGTCGATCTCTTTAGATTTCCTCTGCTGCTCGACTTCGTGGTTGGACAGGAGACAATTGGGGATACAAACTAACGCCGTCCGGGAGGGCAGGAAATCAGCCATTTTTGTAGTAACGACTTCATGGATCCATCGCGCACGAGGGCGCGCTCCGTGCGCGTGCACGAAAACCTGGGCGGTGACTTCTGGTCGGAGTTGTTAAACTCCGCTAATCGCAGCCGCTGCTATTAAAAGCTCGGACACCCCCCCACCTTCCCCTTCCCCTTCCCCCCCATCTTCATCATCAAAAAGTACAGCATAAAACTATGTCAATAAGCCAGTTTGGTTTGAGTACTTCAAGATTTCAGCCAGCATAGGTGATCTCTTTCACTTAGCTGAGAGTGGACAAGAACTTTTGTGCACGGGTTTGCTATGACTTATTGCGCTTTCTTGCCCATTGGCGTTCGTCTCAGTGAGCTATAAGGTCGACATTAAAAATAGCAAACTGTATTAATAAATCGCAAAGCTAGGCCACAGCTTTTTTTCTTTCTTTCTTTTCTTTTTTTTTTTTCATCGCGCTTTTGTTCCGTGTTCAAGGCGGTGAGAAAAACACGCAATCGTCAGAACGTGCGCAGCGCCATCTGGTGGTGATGTGAGTGTACAACAGCTCCACTGCAGGATGTGACAGGCTTTGCTTGTGGGAGCGGAGCTGCTCGCTGATTGGCGGGGACCACCATAGTCTTCGTGGGGTTCAATATGATAATAAAAGATTAGACGCCGGCAGTATTGGAAAGGCTTGCACGTCTACTCGAGGTCTCTCTTCAATTTCTTTCTTGGTCCTCGCCTGTCATCAGCGGACTGTAGGCTTTTGCTGCGCGCTGAAGACGCAAAACATGACCATCAGAAACGTGCGGGATCATGGCCAGCGCTCCAGACCGCGGATGGCTTGTCTGAAGAAGGTGGGTTGAGTGCGCGCTGATTGCTGAAACACCATCATCTCGGGGTTTTTCTTTTTGTTTTATTTAGCACAACACATGGTCTTACCTGGTTGATGTCACTACTGATAGGCTGTCAAAAACGTGAACTCCAGTTTGAAAATGTATTTTTCTTGAATTGATCTGTGTGAGGCTCATTGGGTTACTATACATGCATAGCAACAATGCATTTATATACTTATATACTTACTATACATGCATAGCAACAATGCATTTATATACTTGTAAAATTGTAATGGATTCATTCATCTGACTAACTCCACACTTCACCTGATCATTAGCACAATGTTTTCTGAAAGTAACTTTTGCATTGGTCTATTCAAGCATATCTAGACCAGAGTGCACTACAAACGTTACTTGAAATGTTAAATGTTGTTTTTTTTCCATGCCAGACAGCGTCTCTTGTGAAAACATACATTTTATTGAAATAAAATGAGCTAATGAGAACACCCTTGTCCTTCCTTATATTGAGCTCTTTCTAAACCTTTTAAACAAGAAGGCTGTCAACAACAAAAAAAAAATATGCTGATTCCCAAACAGAAGTAACCAGGTTATGAATGCAAAGGTTCTACCTGCAAATAAATCGTCTACTCTATCAGCGTGTTTAGAACCGATTACTGTCAGAGGTAAGGTCACTGTGTGCTTATAGGTATTAGTCTAGCTTTATCACTAGCCTTGTTGCCATGATTAAACCACTCACGTCCCTAAGATCTTGCATTGAGTGATGCTGCAGTCACATTTTGAAGTAAGCAAATGCTCAAATGCCTGCCTGTTCGGCCCACAAAACCTAACGTTGGGTTCCTATTGGAATTGTAATAGGCCAATCACTTGGCTAAGGGCTTGCTGTGATCCAGACGAGAGTGCATGATTCCCCAAATCATCTTCAAAAGCCAGACACCCTGAGAAAGCTAGAAGCAACTTCAAACAGCCGTAGAGAGTAACCAATCAATCAGCAGGTGTATTTCAAAGGAGTCAGCCATCAGGGCATGAAACAGCATGCAAGAGTCCAGCAGGGATGGCTTCATGCTTGAATATTGCAGGCTCCAGACCTTATAGCAGCTCACTTGTTAACAGTGGAAAGAATGCTCTTCTGAGCGTTTTGCCTTTAATCGGTTTACATTGTATAAAGGTCAGCACATTCCAAATAAGAGACCTAAGTAAATGTTTACAAGCAAAAAAATGTCAGATGCACACTCATTTAGAGCAGTAAGGCAACATGGAGTGGGGTTTTACTCAATTTTCATGAAACCCAATGATCAACGGCGTTATGAATTAAATACCGTTATGAATCAACATAAATAGTGTATGTATTGTTTACCTGATATTTAGCTCATAACTCTTGGAACTCAATGCATACACATGTACATGAAACTAAAAGTCGTTCTCAAGAAATTTTAAGGGTATACCGTATATCTCATCATGTGATGCACTATTACGCAAATAGTCCAGGATGCTTTGCTGGTAAATTATATGCAAACTGATAAAAAATAGCCACTTAATTTCCATATGTGAAGAAAACGGGCCTGTTACAAAATTGATGAATGACAGTTTACCATCCTAGAATCTAGCTATGGATGACATTGAAGTTGAAGATGACGTTAGTTAATTAGTAACAGCCTTAGCACGTTAGTCCATTTCTACAGTCCACTCTAAGCAACAAGATAAACACCATGTCGGCATTAGCCTAAATTTCTACCTTATTTATTTCTGTGTGTTTTGCCTACACTCAGTGTCTGGCTGAACTGGCATGCTTGTTCCTTTTTAAGGGTGAATGCTATGCTAATGAAAGTGTTTATTATATTTTTCATTTTTATTTTTTATATATAATGGCAGATGGAGGCTGTGGTGTTGGAAATGCAGGACCCTAAGACCGGGGTAAAATCTCAGACCCAGAGGCTGGTCATCACCACCATTCCTCATGCCATCATAGGTAAAAGCACAATGCCTGAAATACCCACAATATCATATTGCAGTGTGGTTATGCACATCATAACGCAACAGGGAATCTATTATACAACATCTGAGACACTAATAGCTATGACCTGCAGTGATGAGACTCTCCCACATGCATTGATTTCTTGAGAGTGATTACTTCTTAATGGTGCTAGTTATTACAGCGGCTACGTTCGAGTCCTCCTATGTACGTCTAGGACTGAAGTATCTATTGCCATGACAACCTCGGTGTTGCTGGCTGCAATGACTCCCTCCTTGAGGCTGTGTGGTCTCAGGAAGGAGAGCCTCTTCTCCTCGTCCGTCTTGGCTCCAAAAACCATGAAGACTCTTGAGACATGGGATAGGGGCAGCCCAATGTTGCGGGAATGTTGAAACAATTTAACAAAACTTTTTTTTTTTTAATGTGATTTCTAAGGTTTTTTAAGCATTGTTTGTGGAAAGTGTATTTGGCATGGAGAGGACACTCTCGATGTTAATGAATGATTTAGGGAAATCACATGGATCGGATCAGCAGGCACACCCACCCTCCTCACTAATGAAGCTGCTCTGATTCACTCATGCAGGGTTCTGCTTATTTGGCTCCAATTAAGAGAGCTCATGCTGGCCATGCATCAGTGAACCCTGTTGTAATCTGACAGCTACTGCAAGATGCTCCTATAAGTCTAGACAATAGCCTGTGCTTTTAGCAGTATAAACATGTCTTAAATTAAATGATCATTTAAACAGTTGCTTATTCAATAGAAGAACAGTATTATAAATTATAAATGTCCTCCATTTGCTGTATTGATTCCTCAAAACTTTCTTATAGTCTATGCAAAAGCCTTTCTCTCTCCTCTGTCTGCTCTTTAGCCTTTTACTCAATGGTTCCTTTCATATGTTCTCTTTTTCATTTTCTGCAAGTAAATGTTTTATTAGAACAACAGCGTTTCATTTCTCAACAGCAATCCTGGAGGACCCATGTGCACCAGCACTCATCAGCAGCTAATTATCAAGCCCCTCTTGAGCTGAATGAAGTGTATTAGAGTAGGGAAAACATGAAATTGTTCTGTACAGGGGGGAGTTGGGAAGCACTGCATGACTATCTTTCCTTATGCTGTAATAGTTGATATTCTGTCCCAACTGAGTTTACTTTTAGACATCATAACATGCGTAGGTCATCCTTTAAGTAATTAACCTAATTGGTACAATTACAGAATTAAAGCCAACTGTCTCACCTGCTGCGATAACTTATGCAAGGTTTATCAGTCATGCTTAATGGAGTTGTAATGTAATATTTCATTATACTGATATGTGCTAACTATAACCGTATTTCTTTCCATTTCCTCTAGGTGAAGATATTGTTGAATGGATTGCTAATCGTTTTAAAATAGATGCTGCTGGTAAGTCACAGCATCGAATCTGCTTCCCTTCATAACCACAAATGAGATAGGAAAAGAGAGAGAGAGAGGAGAGAGAGGAGAGAGAGGAGAGAGAGAGAGAGAGAAAAAACCCCATACACAACACTGGCAAATGTCGAGGGATGTAACTTTTTTTTTATATTGTAATGCATATAAATGTATCATCCTGGTTGGTTGAAGTGCCTTAGTTGGGTAAATTTCTTCCTTGATTTGTATGTTAACATGGAAATTGTTTGCACACCTGTGTAGTAAACAGCATATTAAATATAAGTATATTACCTTTATCATTTGTGTGAGATAATGTGTCTCCATCTTATTTGATCTTAGAGGCCCGAGCCATGGGCACTATGATGCTGGCCTTCGGATACATTTACCCACTGCAGGATCATAAAAGACTCGTTATTAAACCAGACGCCTCACTGTATCGCTTTCAGGTAACATTCATCAATACAGACCTCGCACAAACAACAGGAGACAATACGGAACGGACACAGGCAGGTATTTAAACACTTAGAAATCAAAGAACGAACAAGGAA
>JAOUQW010000049.1:12947268-12966969 GCA_028565825.1 Olivaichthys viedmensis
TTCTGTAAAGCTGCTTTGTGACAATGTCCGTTGTTAAAAGCGCTATACAAATAAAATTGAATTGAATTGAATTGAATTGGTTGGGTCTTAGAGGAAGGTGTACACCTTAAATATCTATTATTAACTGGAATTTAGAGCAACAAGTCCTCTGACCCTTTGCCACGCCCACACAACAAACCATGGCGTGTCACCCAACATGTTGAAACAATCTGAACCGCTATCCTGGCATTGTAGCTAACTACCTACTGTACCTAAAAAGAGTAGTAAAGGGACTGAGAATTTCTGAGTTAAGCTACATTTTTATTAATCAGATTGGCAACATATATTTTTAGACTTGATATTAATAGATTTTTAATATTTTGTTCTTGGCAGTTTTTAAATTTTGTTTAATACTTTTGACACAAATTAACTCCATGAATCTGAATTATAGGTCAACCCAGTAAAGTGAGTGTAAGTGATGCTATGGAACAATGGGAAGGCGGGTTCTAAGTGGTTGTGCTGTTAAGGTTCTGCACTAGTTGTGAGTTAAATTCCCAGAATTGACAGATGTGCACTTTAGGCCCCTGGAGCAACCTTTAACCCTTATCTGCTCGAGGGTTGCTAGACAGCGGCTGACTCTGTGCTCTGACCTGATCAAGATAAAAATAAAAAGCCCAGGGTTGGGGTTAGTGATAGACCTCATTAGCATCCACACCATTCTGATCTAACATTTATCCCAGCAGGTTTTGGACTTTTTCACCTCTGTCCAGCATCCATGCTCTGTTTCTTTAGGCAGGATGTCAGAGTTTCAGCACCAGACACATCCTGTATGCTGCGTGGCGAGAGAGAGAGTTGTAATTTCACTTCCTGTAGAAAACTGGTGTTGGAGATATAGTGCAGTGTTAGACAGGTATGTCTCAGCTGATCACCTGACATCTCAATACCTTTAAACACAGAGCCGCGGGAAGCCCCTTCTGATGTGAAAGCATCTGCCATGTCCTCTTCTGAGATCAAGGTCATGTGGAAAGCACCTAACCCCGGGCCTGGAAGACCCCAGGGATACGAGGTGAGAGCGTGCGAGAGAGCGTGCGAGAGAGAGAGAGAGAGCGAGAGAGAGACAGCGCGAGAGAGAGAGAGAGAGAGACAGCGCGCGAGAGAGAGAGAGAGAGAGAGTTTTGAACGTGTGTTTGAATTATTACACATTTAGTCTGTATGCTTTACAGACTTTTTACATGCAGTTCTGTGTGCTCTGAATAAAGAAAAGATTATCCAATAAAAGCAAACAGTACCATTGTGTCCTCAGGAAGAGGAATTATCGCCTTTCATCGCCGTAGGGATATTACATGCTCAGCCTCTATGCTATTCATGCAAAATGCATGACAGTTATTTAAACTAAATGATGTAATATTAGACAACATTAGCAGCCTCTCTTTCTTATTCATTGAGCGAGCCTCATCAGTGTGTCTCTATCTCTCTCTATCTCTCTCTGAATAAACCCGGGATTGAAAGTGTGTGCCTTTTTTATCTTACGACAGGCAAACTACTGGAAGGAAACAGAGCAGGAGGAGGCAGGGAAGAAGAAGAGGACGGTGGGAAATGAGACGGCCATGCTGATTTCTGGACTGGAGGGTAACATGCTGTACCTGATCACAGTAAAGGGGTTTAACAGCATTGGCCAGGGACCAGCGAGTGCCTCCATCCGAGCCAGCACCAAGAAAAACCGTGAGTACACTAAACACCAAGTCGCTGAGCACCGAGAAAAACCATGAGTACACTAAGCACCATGTCTCTTAGTACCGAGAAAAACCATGAGTACACTAAACACCACGTCCCTGAGCACCGAGAAAAACCATGAGTACACTAAGCACCATGTCTCTTAGCACCGAGAAAAACCGTGAGTACACTAAACACCACGTCCCTGAGCACCCGAGAAAAATCGTAAGTACACTAAACACCACGTCCCTGAGCACCGAGACCACAAGTCAAGTTGTGTTGAGTTAAATTGACCTGAATTGAGTTGATTGGATCTGAGTTAGTAAATATGTTAATTGCTGAGAGTTAGGGAAGAAGGTGTAATCATTCAGTCCAGCTAAAATTACAATAGCACATAATACAGATTGATGAATGGAGGGATGGATAGAGGGAGGGATGGAGGCATGGATAGATGCACCAATGATGTATCAGATAGTTTAGTGGATGAATGGACATACAGAATCTGCTTGAGGTGGATAGATGGATAGATGATGTATCGGTTTAATGTATGAGTGGATGCCCAGAGGGTGCTTCATTTGGATGGACTGATGGATGGCTGGATGGATGAAGGGATGAATGGATGCACAGTTGGTGCTCCAGTTAGATGGATACATGGACATACTGATGTATCAGTTGGTTTAATGGATGAGTGGATAAATGGACATACAGATGATGCTTGAGGTGGATGGAGAGACGGATAGATGGATAAATGGAGGGATGGAGAGATGGATAACTCATTCAGCTCATTGTAAGACATGTATAGGCAAATGTGTTCAGATTTCAGTAATGTATGTCATTTCTTTGCACATTCTTTTTACATGTTTGCTTACTCTCTCGCTCTCTCGCTCTCTCTCTCTCTCTCTAGCTCCTGGCCATCCACCAGCCAATGTGATGTGGATTCAGGAGGGGAACAACGTGTCCTTATCCTGGGATCCAGTGAAGGCCATGGACAATGAGTCGGATGTTATCGGCTACAAGGTGAAATCCAGTGGTCAATCTAGAAGACATTATTGAGGGTCCTTGTGTCGTGTCATGTCATGTGTGTATGTGTTTGTTGTTAACTTTGCTTTGTTTTTAGGTATTACTGCGTCAGGAGGGCCGGGGTCACAGTCAGGTCATGAGGACCCCGAACACAGCCGCCATCCTCACGCTACCTGAAGGAGGCACTTACATCATTGAAGTGCGCGCCGTCAGTGAAGGAGGCGAGGGAGTGGCCAGCTCTCAAATCAGAGTGCTCACTTCCTCAGGTGCTTGTTCCCTTACCTAGACAGGACGCTCCCTCCGCAGTGAGGCACATGACCCCTAAACCTCATAGCGTCCCAGTGGTGCAGAAATTATTTGCTTATATTTCTCTTATGAACATTTCTCCTGTCATCAGGAAAATCTCCAGGCATGCAAAAGGGTTTTGTGTGTCCATTTCCATAAATATTGTTTACATGGCTAGAATCTGAGAAGAAGATAAGATATTTAAAAATAAATTAATGTAGATGTTATATTGCCGTAAAATAAAAAGAGATGGTGTAGGTCAACAGCACATAAATTTCTAGGCAGTGAACAGAACATGAAGGTTAATTGAGTTAGCACAGACACAGCAAGAGTCGCTTCAGCTTAATGCCTCTTTAATTAGCTTCCCTATGCACCACCTACACTGCAGCACAGCCAATTAGGCCTAATGCGACAGGATCAATTTAAAGTGTATATGGACAATAGACTTAACAAGCCTGTGAGGAAAAAAATGCAGCTGAATTAGACCTTATTTGCCAATTTGCAAATAGTTTCTTCTTTAAGTTTAACTTGCAGCAAACCTCAACAGCTATTTAAAAAAAAAAAGCTATGATCCATAATAGTCATATTAAGAACAGGCTAAAAATGTAAGCACTATGAGCTATGAATATTACAGTGATGGGCATTAATGTGTGTGATATCTCTTTCTCTTTTTCTCTCTGTGTTTTTCTCTGTAGGTGTGAGGGCAAAAAGTCGGCAGCTTTCTGTGCATAATCTGCCGTCAGGCTTAGCATGGACTCTCGTTCTCCTGATGGTCCTGATGGTGCCTTCTGCCCCCTGGTGAGGCTGCTTAGCCACAATCCCGCCAACCCAACGCCCTGCCCCGTATGGAGGGAATGGACTCTCCCTACACCATACAGACTGCTTGTGTCAGCCTGAACCATCTCCAGGACGTAGGGACCGGCCAAGGGGAAGTGCTTCTTTTTACAACCAGGAAACCATCCACATTTTTCCTCCTTTCTTTTTTTTCCTGATGTACTTATTTCTGTTGCAGTTCCTATTAGCAACATCAGTGTAGTATTGTGCATTGTGCATAGACCGTCCTTATATTACACAAACTGCTGAAGTTTTTTAAAGTCTACCAGCCTTCATATAGCGCCGGGAACACTGAGAATTGAGACTTTTCATCCTCCTATACACGTCTCCATCCCTTTAACCCTTGGCTGCCTAACAAGCGAAGCAGTTAAAGCTCAGCATAGATAAGTGCATTGTTTTCTCATTTACACATGAAGAAAGACAGAGATGGAGGATATAAATAAGAAGACAAAAACAAAAACAAAACTACAAAAAAACTGATTTTTTATAATGCGAGTCTTTCCAGACTTCCTTTTTGTACATCACGTTAACTTAAAAGTGGTGTGTGTGTGTGTGTGTGTTGGTTGGTTGCGTCCATAATGTTGTGTTTTTTGTGTGTGTGTGTGTGTGTGTAGTTATTTAAAATGTAAATACATCTGACGTAATTTCTTATTGGCTCCGATGGTGGTCACCCGGAAGTAGTGGCACTGCACACTGCGGAGGCGCTTCGGTCAGGGTCGCTGAGCAGCATAGCTTCATGCTAATCATGTCGGCACACTTTTGGGAATAAATGAAGCGTTTCAAACTCCTGCTAGTTACTTCATTTAGGTCCTCGCAACCCGGTAAGTGGTTTGGAAACAGCGGGCGCGATAACGTGCCTACTTTTGACCCATGCGAAAGTAGTTAGCCGTGAGCTAGCCCGTTATGTGGGGCTAGACCAAAACCTGAAGTAGTGCTGCAGTGTTGGTGAGGTGCATGCATCATGACGCTGGGCTTCGGCGCTAGCCTGTAGCAGCGCTGCTCCTGACCGTCTGACGGCCCGTGTGCGTGTCCGTGTGCTCGCGTTTATCATCTGGAAGCAGTCCGTTTGTCGTCGTCGTCGTTGTAAAAACACGTTTCAGTTTTCATGCGCTGCACTTCCTGCCATGCCGCCATGCCGCCATGCCATGGCAACGCTCGTAACCGGCTAGCTAGCCTTGGTGTTGTGCTGCTTAAATGAAATGCATGTCCACCTGTACTGCCGTGTGATTAGAAAACAACAGGCGTTCGTGCCGTTTATATACACACGTTAGCACGGGACACACCTACCACAGGCAACACACGCAGAGCTCGAGGTTCTGCCTGTCTGTCTGCTCTAGCTAGCGAGCTACACCACAACAATAATGAGTCGCTCTTTTTATGCATTAAACTAGTTTCTGCCGTTGACCCTGGATGGGTTTTGTTGTTGTTGTTGTTGTTGTTGTTGTTGTTGTTTTTATACGTGTCAACAAGTTGTACATATCGGGTTATATTATCAGATCTGACTGTCTTTTGTCCTTTATTTAATGAGCCAGCATATTTCTGGTGCACATCCTGTCTCTGTCAGGAAGCTGATTCGAGTAACGTTATAGTTCTTTCACTTGTGTTCATTTATGATCGTCATACATTTTCACTTACTAGGCACTAATTGTGGTGTGTGTGTGTGTGTGTGTGTGTGTGTGTGTGTGTGTGTCTGCAGTAGACCTTATGGAGCTGAATATGAAAATAGGCCACCCACACATTATACATATTTGAAGCTAGCTAGATGATCTGTTAGATCATTACAGATCGAGTTGAATACATAATCCTAACTGTTATCCATGAGGTTTCATTTACCATCCACAATGACACGGTACTAATTAATAACATACTTGGTTACTAGTTGCATTTTAATTAATTTGGTATGTTACACTGGTTCATATTGTGCTCTTAGGGGCAGAAAAGAGCTGTATTTTGCTTCAGTAGCGTGCTCGGTGGAAACATTTGTCACAGGCATCTTCACAGATGAAGGTATTCTTTTCAGACAGGTGCCAACCTGTACAATGAGGAATGTGTTCTTCCCCTTTACGTTGTAGTGAGACATCATGCTACATGTCTGAACACTGCCTTCACTTCCACAGGTGGCCCATGCAAACTGCAGAAAGTGCATTGATGGCACACTTTCAATAGTTGTTGTTGTTTTTTTGTGTGCAATGATGCAGTTATCTAACTCCTCCGATGCATGGGCAATAATGGGAAATCGTCATATGGACCATTTCTGTGTGAATGCATGATAATGTGAGAGACTTTTTCTCAACTGTTTAATGATGGTGTTTATATATACTTTCTAAAACAGAGGACATAGATATGTGCAGAAATATGTTGAAGCATGAAGTTATTAAAACACAGACAAGAGTTTATAAACATTATTGCATTATTTTATCAACTTTTTATGTGTATACTCACACTGCCCATTTTTTTTACTTGTATACTGTCCTGATTTGGCCATGGTATGTGCAAGCAGATTTTCATTACTCAGTTCCACAGACAAACTGCTCTGCAGAAGGGTAGAATCGATGAGTCAATGCTGACTAGGTCATGAAGAACACATCTGAGGAATCAGTATGATCTGGTTTATGTAGGCCTAATAGAAAAATCAAATCCTGCAATTAGGTCAGCTACTAATTTAATCAGTGATTGGCTTCACAGAGAACGTCAGTCTTATACGGCTTATATTTGGAATCAGTACAGAACAGGACCCGTGTAGTTCCCTCTTTAAAATGGGTCAGGAATTGATGCATTGCACAACATTTCTAATTCACATAGATTTCTTAATAGACAAGGTAGTGTTTCATAGGCATATGCTTTATTGTGTGTGTTTATTAGAGTGTAGTTGCAAATACACAAGGCTCTGCTATTGCTAAAATAATCATCCAGGTAGTTACTAATATTCCATGTCGATGTGAGACTGGCTTTCGCTTGGACATGCACAACTGCAGACATCCATGTTAGAATGCATGTTAAGGTTTTTCCAGAACTTGTGCCAGCTCTATTTCTTATTTTCAAATGGTGTATGTGTCATTGCAACCATATTCTCACTTTATTTACTGCAACATTTGACAAGGTCCAGGAGTGGGACAGTAGTACAGCCAATTTAGAAACAACGGCAAGAGCTACGGTGTCTAGTACCTGTTGGTGACCTTTAAAGATGAGGAACAGGGGATGTTGAGTGAATTGTCTTTGTCTATTGTGTGGGTGTTGCTTTTTCTGAGGAACACTGTTATCCCTTTAAGGCATCTACCTGCGTTGATAGTTGAGATGTGGCATTCCATGACCTGCACTTTAGAATATATGTAGGTAATTCAAGGCCGGGGGGGTGACACATTTGAGTTCAGCCCTGATATGGTTTGGGTTTCTCAATGTGACAGCCGGCTTGCTTTCTGGAAGCTTTTCGATTCTGTCTTGTTAAACCGTTACAAGCAGGATGTTAGTTTGCGACCTATGTTTTTGCTGCATGTTCTATTTTATGGTTTTCCACTCATCACATGCTGCATCTCAGCACTTATTGATGCTAGAAGTAGTCATGCTAATTACATTAGTTATCAAATATTTATAGTTAGTACTATGTTGATTACAACTTGTGAAGTCTGGTTCAGTGTTCTCACTAGTTCTCACTGGTCCCACCTGATGTGACACTTGAATCGTTCCTGTTCGATTTTTTCATTGTAAACTGTACACTGATTTGGGTTTTCCATTCTGATACTTGAAATAAAATCTGTACTGGCCACATCATGACCAAAAAATCTTGTTGATTTGTGTCCTTTAAGGGAGATTCGTCATCTCGTACTGACTAAAGTTTGAGACCTGGCAAGTTCTCAGATATGGAATTTCTGGGCAATCAAGACAGTCTTTTTTTCTTTACAAACTGCTGGAGGACTCAAGTTTTCTAGCTGATGTTGATTTGGGATTTGGGGCCTGTGCGTTCTTAGAGTTGTTATTGGTATTGCACAAGTAGTGCTGCACACCATGGGTCATGTCTGAACTCGCCTTATGGCTTTATCTTTCACTGTGAGCTTCCTGTAACTCTTGGACTCTATCAAAGGAACATCAGCACTTTATCAGAGCATCTGATTAATTTAAGCAGAGTGTTGCATTCAGGGTTATGGAGCTGGCAGAGTGCAGTCAGCAACTTGCTTATATCTGTTTCATGTTAGTAGTATGTAGGCTAGTTCTCCGAATATAACGAGAATGCAGGTTGTTTTTTCAGTAGCCAGGTTTCCATCCAAGGGAGTTTATGCGAAAAATGTTTTAGCAAATTGATTTATCGGTAATATTTTAGCGGATAATTTGGTTGTCGATCCGTGAAATTTTGCGAGAAACTATAGTGGAAATGTTTTTTAACAAGAAAAACACTGCAATTACGCCTAAAATTGTGTCATGTGGTTTTATTTAGCACGTGCCTCTGCTACTGTAAACCAGTAAAACACACCAGCGGGAGAAGCAGGACGCCATTATGGGACAGTGCGAGAGGCATAACACGCACATTACGCATTAAACACGGCCCATGTAAAATGCATAGTCCTGAATCATATAAGATTATAAACTCTCATAAGCTTGTATACGGCCTTAATATGTTACGTCGACAATTTAGGTATGCCGTGGAGGAATGAAGATGCGAGCGATGCGGCTGGATTAAGGGGGAGATGAGAATCTTTCTTAGTTTAATTAGCCTAAAGAAAATAACGCGACGTCTTTATTTGATGGGAAACTACAGCACATTAAAAGAGCAGTTTTGTGTAATTTCTTTTGACAAGTCGTGGTCGTCTTATCGATGTTGTTCACCGTGGAAACGATAAGAAGCTTGACAACTATATTATTGAGAAGGAGCACTACAAGATCATCCAAATCTTGTGTCTTCTGTTTAGTAATACTCCTACTTTCCCAGTATATTGTAAAAACATATTTGCAGTATTCAGGTGTCCCTTTGTCTTCTTTTGAAATCTTGGTGTTTCCATTCAGGTTTTGTTCAGCACAGCAACATTTTTTCTTAAAAAAAACAAACAAACAGGTAAATGGAAACATTACCAATAAGCCCTCTGCTCTGTTTTACACCCTTTCTCAGGTGTGTTTGTTGTCCCTCACCCATCACGCTGGCAGCGCAGGAGATCTGGGCTGGGAAGGCGCTGAGTGCCGGCAGCATGGTGTCTGCCTCGGCCTCAGGCTCGACTCCCAGCCCTCAGAGTGAAGCCATGGCCAGTGAGCTGCAGGAGCTCTCTCTTCAGCCCATCCCTACTCTGCTGCCCTTGAGAGAGAGGAAGAACGGTAAGTCGATTCTCCACAGATACTACATTACTGTGAAATTTCTTTTCTTTCTTTTCACTTGTCCCTTTCTCATTTTGTCTTAGATTTCTGTTATCATGCTGTTCTTCATGGTGTTTACTGTGTCCTTTATTGTTTTGTAGTCCTGCAGGTGATGGACTGCGTTTACTTTTGGAGAAATGCATGTACTGATGTACTGAGTTATCATGACGTGCTTATACATACAGTGTAGAAATTGCGACTCTGCTGAGAGTGAATTACAGTGACCGGGTAATGCCATCCTGTTTGGGGCATGTCCCATCTCACATCTCCTGGCCTTTAGCCACCTCTTCTTTTTCCTTTCACACTTTTACCCTGGAGCTGTACTTCCACTGAGGACTGTCTCATAGTTTGAGACATGTTATAGCAAGGCCCCTTTCTTGTCTCTCAACCCAGAGACACTCTGGTATTAGACTTGCTGACTGGGGCTTTTATCCATTATCATTTAAATACTTGAGGGCAGTAAGGCTTTCTTTCTCCTTTCTCATGCAATTCTTTGCATTGGTGCTGAATAAAGTGCGAATATGTATTGCAGTTGCTTGTCTGAAAGATCCTCATGCAATAATGTATGAGCAAACTGTCCAACTAAATTGAAAGTAGGACCTCAAAGTGTTAGAGGAACCTATGGGAGCAAGAAAGAGCAGGAAAGGGGGCATATGAGAGAACATAACAGGAAATTTTCCTTAAGACTGGATTGTGTAACTTTTACGTAGAGAGCACTTTAGGGGTCAACGGTGATCTGGAATGCGTTTCGGCACCAGTGTTTTTGTTGCTGCCTGATTACTCGTACATCTTAAGACTGACTCAAGGCAGAAGTCTGCTGTCAACTTCAGTCTAGAAGCCCTTTTCCATGAAATACTACTAGAGTTGCTAGGTTAAAAACCTAAAGATGGACTGAGCAGTTAACTGCAGAATAAGAAGGAGGAAACTAGCTTGCAGAAAGTCTCAAAAACTTGCACCAACACACACCCACTTAAGCTGGGCGTGCGCACACATGCCAGCACAGGAGAGCGTGGATGTAGTCAAAGGGAAGGTGAGATGCATATAGAAGAGTCCCACAGGTCTTGGGGCTAGCTACTGGATTTTTATTTTCTCCCAACATACGACAGGTGTTCGGCTTCATTCATTCTTTTATTTCTATTCTTCTTCTTTATTCTTCTCAACAAATGGATTGTTGAACTTGGCGAGTGAATTCATTTTCGACTTTTGGGCAAGGAAGGATGTGGCCGTAAACTCAGGTACAGTCCTTTATTTGTGCACTACACAGTCTGTGGAATTGAGTTTGCAGGACGAGGTTAGTTGCGGGTGTGGTGCCTGTGGTTGACACTAACTGTGCTATTGTTTTATGACTAAGCCTCCTGTTGTCCAGAATAATGCGCATACGTTTTTGCCCTGTTTGCGTTGAGGTTTCCCAAGGCCACTACCATTAGTTGAAAGCATTTTGTGCAGGATGGTAAAATCGTAACACCTGGAGAAAAAAAAAATCACAATAGGGAAATAATGAGATTTTAAACTAGACTAAAATGAAGTATCTGGGTTATTTATAGATTTGTAGATTACACTGGACTATATGCATTTATCAAGTGGGAATTTATGTATACTTAAAGCTATTGCAAACTTGAAGAACTTTTACGCCTGCCTGTTCTCGATGCATCCTGAGCACTCTAAGTAAAACTGTACAGAATGATGCTGTACCCGGAGTCGTTCCAGCTGGAAGGGGCGGGGTGTGGAAGGAGTCTCTCGCTGTCTTTCTCTCTAAACCAGCTGTCTGCTCCTTGGGGACTGGGAGTGGGGCTCAAAGCAAAGAACAAAATACAGTCCATACACTCCCATCATTAGAGAATGGAAAAGAAGCAGAAACATGCAGGGAGTTATTTGGCCTGATGTGGGAAATCGTCGGACACTGACGCGGGGCTTACATCAGGCCTGTTTTGGGAATAAGCAGTTCAAACCTACTCCAAGAGTTACTTTTGAGGGTCTTTCCTCCTGGATTAAAAAAAATACTTGTGTTTGAGGATTTCTGCATAGTCTGAGGAAAATTTATTTAGTCATCTAAGAACAAATGTCCTGGTGTTGGGTGTCAGTGTGCTGTTGCTAAGTTATGAAGTTGGTGGGTGGAGACTTGCTCTAGTTTTGATTACATTTGTCCAGAGTGCTCTTAAGCACTTCCCTCTCGATATCAGTACCAGTAACTCGTGCCCATAATGGTCAGTTATTATGTTGCCTCGGTATTGATTTTCAAATGCATTTTAACAGACGTAGGACAGTTAGCTTATTATGACTCCATCTAACATTTTAATTTAGCATTGCGGCTGGTGCAGCGTACATCGTGCCTTCCTCAGTAGATATAACATCCTGCCAAGACGGCTACCATCGCACACTTACACAGACATGATTGAGCTTGTAACGTCTAATAACTAGGACGATGCTTCATGTGCTAACAGCAGTGCTATTACAGGGGGGGTTCAATTTCGATTTGAAAATTATGTTTAGCTTTAGATTTTTAGTGTGCTTTTTTTTATATATTTTAGTTTTGATTTGAATCATTTTAGTTCTGGGGTCACATTGAAAGTTGTGTTATTATTTTGTGTCTGATCTTTCGAGTGGTATGAATAAATGCAGTGTGCACATTGTGGAACATCATTGCTATACGCCAGACATGTTCAAGGTGTTCTCACTGGCAATGGCCATAACATGCTGTGTTTATTCGACCATTTGAAATGCAATGAACCCGTTTATTCTGGCAGTACGCAGAGACTTGAATTTTGCATTGGAAATGGATAACTTTTGAACAAGAAATAAATGAATGCATCCTCTTGCTTTCTATATTCGTTTGACTTTGTTGATCAAGTCTTGGAAGATTGTAGGCATGTTTGCTGTGTGTTGTGTGAAATGTGCACTACTGTAGGCTTGCTGTTGCTGTTAATGGTACTTCCAAAGACATTCCTTATGAGCCTCTCCGTGACTGCTATGCAGGTGGACCTTAAAGTTAGTTTCTCCCCCTAGATTAAGGCTCTGCATTAAATATACCATTATATAACATTTATATTTAAATTCTTACCTTTCAGTACTTACTCGCTTTCTGCACCATTTCCATTAATGTAGTCTCATTAGAATGCAGCCAAACTTAGTTCCTTTGGTTAAAAAAATCTTTTTTTCAAGTAGGTGTGGCACGAAACATTGCCATCTAATGGCACTATATTTAGGCTTTAAAATTAGTACTGAGAAAGAGTTCAGTTCTGAATAGCATTTAAGGCATTTTTATTTTATTTCAGCTTGTTTCTAGTTTACCTTTTTTGCTTGTATTTTGTTTTATTTTTATTTTCATGTTTAATTAAATTTTCTTTAAATTTTTATGTTTACTATATATTTATATAGCTTTAGTTTTCATAAACGCTAATAACCCTGGCTTTAGTGGAGTTGAATTTAAAAACTATTGGCGGGAAGTGGTCTGATTTTAAAACAAATTATGTTGAGAGGCCAGAGGCAAAAGCACAAGAATTTCTCCAGCAGAACACAAATGTCATCCAAGTTAGATGTAGATCAAAAAAAATTATTTTTTTAAATATTTGCTGTACAGTACTCTCTCTCTATGGAGTTGATGCATTAGTGAGGCATTACGGTATTAATACTGAGAAGCCTGCGTGTGTGTTGTGTTGTAAGGGATGGATTGTGTTCGAGCCGCTGTTACGAGACGGCAGCAGGCTCTGTGCTCTGTCCCTGAGCTACTCTGTGGTTTTCTGGGTTACGTAACTGTACGATGGACTCCAGCTCTGGCGCGTGTACACAGACTCGAAATGGAGTGGGAAGAAGAGAGAGCAGAACCCTTCTGATCTGCACTGACAAGATGAGACACATAGCAGAACATGTACACAGTTCAGCCTCATCACAAAATCTCTCTCCAAAATCACAGTGGTTATAAAATACAAGTGAAATGACCGAATATCTCCCTGAAAAAAAAAAAAAAGAGTCATGCACACGAAGCATATGGTGCATCAGGCCATCGATTGCTTTGACTTGCTTGATTTTTATATTTTGTTTTTTGGTGAAGTGAACCCAATGGAACGCTCGTATCCATCACTTCGATGTTCTCACAGCTCTCCTTTTCACACGTTTCTTTTTCGAGTACACATTGGGATGCTGAGAGGCTCTAGCCTTAGCTGCAGTGATGCAAATGACTATTCCGAATATCGCTATCGTAGGTTTTTAAAAGCTGATCAGTAGTACTGATGTAGTTTGATAGTGCCATGGTTATCTGAAAATAATATGCAACTTGTAGTGTGTTGTTATCTAGCAGTTTAGATTTAGTTAAGCAGTATGCACATGCGTATAGAAAGACAGGAAACTGCTCCTACACGTGGTTTGGTTTTGTTTCAGTTTTCATTCAAACAAAAGTTCCTTTATCACATATAGTAGGCTTTCTTATGTCTTGAGTACTAGGTACTTCGTTGATGTGGTCTGTATTAAGTGATCTACTACAGTAGCAAGTCTCATTATCAAATCGTCTATTTAAAGTCTTTTATTCCATTATGTTCATTTCTTGTAAGGCTTGAGCAATACTGCAAAAAAGTCTGTCTCCACAGCTTGATAAAGAAATAGTAATGAAAGTGCACGCCATATATATTTAGAAGTGAGTCAATTACAAAATACCCGACACTGCTAGAGAAACTTATCTTGCTGTTCTCGTGTATATCGATTCATAGCGGTGCTTTATGTACTAAAACAAGTAGGTTTTTAAGAACAAAATTAGAGAACTGAACATCTGTGCTGTGGACTGTTTAGGTTTTGTAGCCCAGGGACCCAGACTCACTTTGCCTGGTAAGTCGGGTGCTGAGGGGGTCAAAGGGTTCGGATGAAAAATTCTTTCTTCTGGCTGTTTCATAATACACTATGACAAAAAGAGAGAGCCCGGATGTGAAGCTCCTCCCAAAACCTTATTTTCTGAACAGAAAACAAGCCTAACCTCTTCCTTAAAGTATCTCATATTACCACATGTATTCAAGTGGATAGAATTTCATCACCCCCCCCCCCCTTCTCTCTTCCTCCTTTTGCCCTTAACCTTCACTCAAACTAGTAAAGAATGGACTTGGATTTGAGTTGTAGATATCTGTACACATTTGCAGTCTGATCCCATTCTCTTGTGTTGTAAAGCAATCCTTGTAGCCTGGGATTTTTCTACTTTTGTTGTATTAGTGCTCTAAAGTGTGGCACTAGGAAACTTTAGGAACAACTCTGGTGGGGGTGAGGTAATACGAAAGTATCAACAATACAATACATGCATGATAAACTAAGCTGCACGGATGGCACATATTAAACTCCTCAAGTTTGTGATGTCGCTCAACCATGACTACATTTACATATGACTTTCCTGTTCAGCCTACAGCAGCCTGGCCCACCCAGTCACATTGAACTGACAAGGAGTGCTGCTACTGCAGTCTGTAGTAGAGCTATTGGAGCAGAAGATGTGAGGGGAAAATGGCTAAATGTTGTGCTGTTCCTGGCTATCAGGATGGCAAGTATATCTTTACGTAAGCTGCCAGAGACTCCAGACATCAGAAAGGAGTGGGTGAAGTTTATTTTGTCTGATGTCCCTGATGATATCAGTCTGAGCTTAACAGTTTGTTCAGCTCATTTCATCTCGGACTGGTTTTTGAACAATGCTAGAGATAAATAAACCGCTCACTTTTATAGTATTAGCCCAGTTTTTGAGGCTGCCAACACTCAAAGTTGTAAGTTTGGAATGTTGGGATACTTATTTCGGGGAGATTGTGTATCGTATGACGGTGTCCGTGAGTACGTTCCTTTATTACCTCTAGCTATTTGGCCTAGTGGCTATATACCATTTCTGTTCAGCTACACTGAATTACATTAGCCAGCAAGCCCTCACTTTTTGTCTATATTATGATACAATAATGTGGCTGTTCATCTTCAAGAAAAACGGCTTGCTGCCACCATTGTTGTGGAGCTCATTGTCTTTTCTTATGATTTTAGGGTCAGATTATGGCTCAAACATAGGCTGTATATGTTGAGCAGATTTAATTGTTTTATCACCCAGCGTTTTCCATATTTTTCCTTATTGCACGCGGCAGCGTGGTGTGTCTCATTTCACATGTGATGAGCTCAATCAGAACAGAAGCCATTTATCTATCAGTCTTAAAGGCACAGTAACAGTCCTGTTTGACTTTAAGGGAAAAAGAGAAGTTGAAAATGGTCATCTTGGAATTAATTACAACTACATTTGGTACATAAAACCACAAAGTTTGGGACTATGAGAATATAAAACAAGAAACGTGTAGAGTAGGGGCCCTTGAACTGTAATGTGAATTTTATGAATAGAAGGTGAATGAGTGAGGGTAGAAGCAACACACCAATTGCAAGAGTAGTGGAATATACAGTATAAACATACAGATGTTAAAATCCTAAACAGAAAAAGAAGCAATAACACATTGTCTTCTACTTTCTTGCCAGACCGTATGCCTGGTGAACTGCTTAGTTTAAACAGACTTCAGGAAATTGTATATTTTAAATATGATTTCGGGCTTGGGCTTTAAGTGCGTTAGAGGACATTATGAACTTCCTCTCCTTCCTGAGTACAGAACAGAGTGACCGTGTTACAGAAAAACATGCATGTGCAGGAAAATGGGAAGGAATGTTTTAAAGAATACACAGTGTAGAGTGAAATCTTCGGTTATGTGGTCCGAGTTAGAGTCAAAGCCTAATACGCTTAAAAACCCAATCAAGACTGGCTGCAGATGACAGATGAGATTATAGCAATGGCTTCATCACAGCAAAGCTTCCTCAATAACAGCACTGTTAAACCGCGTTACTATGCTCAGAACTAGTTCTGAGGTCAATAACACTTTTTTCGGCAGTGTTTCAGTATTCATACTGCTCTGGTTGTTGAAGCTATTTCTGATTGGGCTTTAAATGCAAATGTGACCAATGTGTGAGCATCAAGCCTGTGCTGTTTTCACTCTAACAGTAATGTCTGTCTGCTTACTTATGCCACCACACCACATTAATCTTGTAACTTTTTAAAACAATAAGTCAGTAATGACTTTATCAGCCCGAATACTTGCGCTGCCTTAGTCATGTTGATTAAACAGTACGGTACATATTTCCTTATTGTCTGTCTTTTCATTGTTCTTTGTCTTCTTGTGAACCTGCGAGACTAATGGACTTTGCTTCCTATACAGTGCTTTGTTTGGTCAAGGTGGCGTCTTAATACTTGTGAGCAGCTGATGTGAGGTCATTCTCAACACCTTAAAGGATGGGCAGCATTTGCATAATGCATTGCCATAACCAAGCATCATAACAAACTGGAAACATGATGATTCAGATGTACAGAATCTACTGTGGAAGACCACATTAAATCAGAAATTGCACATTACACGGGCAGTATTGGGGCATGCATACTAAGGCCCGGATTTATTTAAAGGTTTGCATGTGTAAAAATATGTGCAAACTTGATAACACAATGGACAAGGGCACAGATAAATGGATGCTGGAAACAGCAAGACCTGACAGCAAGTGTATTACAATACCCAGTGTTATTATCAAAGCTAAAAACTAAGCACCCAGACAGCCACAGCTAGCTAGCAATCCCATAAGAAATGGGTGAAGATGTTTGTCTAATCTTTTCAGAGTACATGAATGGATCGAATTAGATTTGAGCACATGTCTCTTTTGCATGTATTTTTTTGGAGTTCCTGGGCTGGGATTATTTGGTAAAGACAAGCATATGTGGATTTATGGTGCTGTGCAGTGATGTTGCTGTAAGGTATAGACCATGCTATAGGTAAGATATGACCTCACTCTGCTCTACGCAGTTCTTTTTTTTACTTATGAATATATAAATTCAGTGGCGTGATGTACTGTGAATACTTTGACCTGAAAACACCACGGAGTGTATCAGAAATTGTCTTCACAGGATGAAGTGCGAAATGAATGTCCACACTTTAAACAAGTCTGGTATGTCCATCAACCTCCCTGTCTTCTGTGCCATGTTTTTTGATTTTGCATGGTGGTGCAAATGCGTGTCACCATAATTGCGGGTGTCTTGGTGCAGGGATATCTGTGAGTAATTCTATCCAGTGGTTGCACAGGTGATACTAAGCTGAATATAGTGCATTTCGGCCAGCTGGCCTTACTATTTAAAACTGGGAGAGGACCCAAGGGGAGAGGGGAGCCAGGGGTGAGTTTTGCAGGAGCCACACAGAGTATTGAGAATGCACATGAATGCTTGTCAAGAGCTGGAAATGTTAACCCAAACTTTTGTGCAAGTCCCATGGCAGAAGTACAAAGGTCAAAGGGGATTCCCATACCTGCCATTCCCATTCTTTGTTAGGAAACAAAGAGCTTCTACTTTACTGTATAGTGCAACATAATGAGCAAAAACATGAGCTCAGCCTGTAAATGCCTCTTGAAATATGAACTATGAACAGGCCATTAATATCTGGTGTTGGACTGCTTAATTTATTTATTTATTTTAACCCTTTTCATATGTCAACGCGGTTTTTATCACTAATATAATATACAATATATGACTTCATTAAGTTCATTAATAGTTTTGGCCACAGTTTGTGTACTATATGAGTGTGTGCTTTAGTTTGGGTTGGTGTAATTTGAGCTGGGCGAGAGACTGCAGGTTGTAATGAGTGAACGAGTGGCAACAGCTGAGACGGACAGTGCAGTCATTGGCACTCAGCAATGCCTTCCTCCGTGTGTTGGGAGAGAGCGAATGGGGCATGAGAGCATGTTTTTCTTGCTGGTAGCATGTCCCTGTCGTCTTCGCCTTTTTTCGCTGGTTTCTCTGGATGTACCTTATGGGTAGAGCCTTTGTGTTCAGTCTGGAGATTTGTCATTTGTCCCTGCTACATGAGAAGAGGAAAGACAGTGGAGAAGGAGAAGCAGAGGCGAACACTTTTTAGAGAGATATAGACAAACTGTGACATGTTGTGAAAAACACACAGGTGCGTGTCAGGGATGGACAGCTCATTAACGCCAGACACAATATCCACTAAGGACACCAAGTAAGTACTTCACAACATGTCACAGTTTGTCTATATCTCTCTAAAAAGTGTTCTAAGTTTCAGGAGCACCTCTATTAGATTAGTGCACAGTCTGTAAGTATTTGTTCTGTGATGCTTTATGTGTGTTGTTATCCAGCACTTTGGATTTGAAATGAAATGGTGATAGAGTAGAAATCCTTAGCCTGTTCACATGCTAATATAACTGGAGCAGTGGTTAGTGGACCTCTATTGCAGCTCCCCAAAGTTTTAGTAGTTTAGCTTAGTAGTTGTTAGTTCTATATTTGTGCTATATCGGCTTTGTGCTATAATCAACTTTTGGAACTTTTATATTTGTGCTATATTAGCTTTGGAACTGATCAGCTTCTGCAGTCCAGGTTTTGCTGTTATATTGTGGTGTTGACACACATACACACAGTATGTGTACTGCATTGTAAAATAGCTTTTGTTTGTCTCAAATCCTGTCTGCCCCGCCATAAAACCTGAACGACCCCCAGCCCTGTTTTGCTACTCACAATGTTACTTAATACCAGTAGATGATGCGAGAGAACCAGGATGCATCATACACTTAATATTGCATGCACTATATCCTAGATCCTACATTCCGACTCCAACCGAATCCAGTTCTGAGTCCCAACAAAACTAATTGAGAACAAGGAAATCAAATTTTTTAACAAGAACATTCACTGATTCAAAACACTGACCACGTGATTGAAAGGGGGGGAGGAAATCTCATTTGTGATCAAAGTTTACGAAGATATTGTTGACTCAAGTATCTATAGAGGGCACGCAAATACATATATGACTTACACAATTCAGGGATGATTTAAAAATAAATAAAAAAACGGCCAGAGTAACGTAAACAAACAAAATGTATTGAGATAAAGTTTGCCGTTCGCTTTGGAACTCAGAAAGTTGTATTCCATACCTGCTGCATAAACCAGTACATATTCTACTTTTTAATACTTGTGCTATTCTTCATTTTTATATTATTCTGACCTTCCCAATTTTTGCTTGTGACAAATCCTTGTGATTCTGAGATTAGCTTGGTGTGTGAATAAAGCATCAGCAGCTTACCTGCAACTCCCTGGCTCATCATCTCAACATTGTCATTAGCATCTGGAAAGTGAAAAACATACAGATGAGTGTCAGGGATGGCCGGCTCATTACCGCCAGATACAACATGTCACAGTTTGTCTATATCTCTAAAAAAGTGTTCCAAGTTCCCTCGATTAGAATCTACTAATACAGCGCAGTCCGTAATTTGAACGGTGATGCTTTATTTGTTGTTTTTTACGCTGAAGTCCAGCCCATTGGATTTGAAATGAAATGACTATGATGTTAAAATGCAGAATGTCAGCTTTAACTTAAGGATACTTAATTCTATTTGGATATACACTCACCGAACACTTTATTAGGAACCTGTACAGCTTCTCATTCATGCAATTATCTAATCAGCCAATCGTGTGGCAGCAGCGCAATGTATAAAATCCTGCAGATACGAGCA
>JAOUQW010000049.1:13009159-13022909 GCA_028565825.1 Olivaichthys viedmensis
GTGTGAAAGTGTGTCTGTGTGTGTCTGTCTGTGTGTGTGTGTGAGAGTAGGGAGAGCTGCTTTTCCTCGTAAGTAATGTGGCTGCAAGCATCTTTTTAGGCCTAATTTGCCATTGTGGCAAAACCAATATACCATAGCTTTTATTACACAATGCACGTGGCTTATTTATTGCTTAAAAAGATTAAATGAAGGAATTTATTTGACGTCTGCTGGTTGTGTTAAATTATTAAATCATTAAAACATTAAGGAGCATTTCATTTTATTTAGCACTTAAATATCTAAAGATACAACAGTTATGATGATAAAACTGTTCAGGCTTAATATGGTGAGTTCACACAGATATCTACATTCTGCAGATGCTGCAGAAGGCAGCTAGAAGAGTCATTCCTGTCTAAGATTCAGTTAAAAGGTCAAGCTGAATGTTAATCAATTTTGTTGGAGCTGTTTTGTAAGAATGATGTAGGGAAGATTTCCTTTGGTTGAAATGTGGGTGGAATATGAGGTCAAACCCAAAGTGGATTCCTTTTCTTGCCTGGATGCTTCAAACAGAAACCAAGATTTGAAGAGAAAAGGAAGAGAAATAATCTTGAGCTAATGCATCACTTAATTTAAACAGAAAAGAGTGACGTCATGAAATAAACTCAAAGGGATGTTTTCGAGTCTTATTAGGAAAGGCTGACATCAAAGCATTTATTTCATACGGCTGTTGGCATGAAGAGAACAGATTCTATATCCCAGAGTGCAGTAATATCCACAGTCCAGCTATTATTATTCATTAGTATTATATCTGAGTGATTATTATATCTGATTGCTTTACCTTGTGTATAAGTTTACTGAATACAAATTACAGATGCATATCTGAACAGCTTGTGATTATTTCTCTACAGACAGCTTGGTCTCTCTCTTTCTCCTGCACCTCATTTCACTGATCATTGCAAAGTCCAAAAACCAAAGTCAAGTTTACAATAAGGTTTATGAGGTTTGGGATTGGTACTGCAGCATTTTCCTCAGGGTAACATGGCATACAATGAAACTAGTATACAATGAAACTAGTAAGTATAGGAGAAGATGCCATAAATCTCTGGCATAAATTGAATATGAACAGGTGTGTTTATTGCTGTTCTTTTGTTCACTGCGGGACATAAACAAGCAAACATCCTACAGAACTCAGAAAAGAGCTCAGAGAGAAGAGATTAACTGAATTATTAGCACAATATGCCCACCGCCAGTAAACAATTTAAAAAAAATTAGTAAGCCTATCACTGTACGCTAACAGAGCAAAACCAGCAGACACTGAGTGCTATTGAATGTACGGTTCTATCAGTTCAAAGCATTTCTGTCCTGAATTTTCACTTAAAATGAATCAAATTCATCTTCTTGACGTGACACCACAACCACAGTGAAGACTCTTTCATCTTGGCCTGAAAGCAAGTTGAGTATCTCTGTTGTATGAGATATATTTTTTCATCTTGTTTCTGGACATCTATCAGTACCTCTACTCGTCCTTTAAGTTCTCTGTTCTTTTTCTTAGGGCGTGAAACATCACAATTTGAGTCTACAAATGGATGAGTTTAATGGCAACCTCTAATGTTGTGTATTTCAGGGATCAAATGGAGAATTAAGATTTTAAGTCCACTGGATTTTGCTCATGGCTCTGTCTGAGGATGTGCTGGGGGCTGGATGGATATTCAATTGACAAAGTGCATTTTTAGGGTTTATTTGGTGCTGGAGAGGATCATCCAGCTCCTACTTTTGTTTTCTTGGACATCGAACCCTCCAGTGTATCAGAGTAAGGCTCACTGGTGTACAAGAGGGGATTAGTACAGAAGGACATGCAATATAGGGAATATATATCTGTTCAGAGTGGAGAAGAGGAGCTAAGAAAAATGAGGGGCAATGAAAAGGCACTTAACTTTAATGAAAATATTACAAGCAGTAAAAGAATGTTCAGCAAAATAGAGAAAAGAGATAAAATGACTGTGTTGACTCAGAAAGAGGTAGATCTATACAGAAGGGGAGAATCAAAGATAAAAGGAAGTGAATACTCAGAGCCACGTCCTTTGATGATTAGAAATACTCTGGTGAGCTGCGTGTATTCCTATGTCTGTATCGTAAACAGGGGAGTCAGCTTAATGCCCCAGGGGCCTCTCTGTCAAACTTGACCTTTACAAACTGAAAAGAGATGCAAATGACTGGCCACTCACTGTGTTCATTTCATCATTATTGTGAACTGGTCAGGAAGTGCATTGATCCACTGAGAAAACCTGTCACTCTTTACTCTTTTTTTAAACATTGCTCATATCAAAATAGGACCCAAGATATGGGCTGTTCCCACAAACAGAAGAGCTCAGGGAAAAGAAAAGGCTTGTTTAGGCTCAGGCCAGAAAGGTGGTCTGTTTTTATGTGGCTGGTATTACTGAATGTTAATTTCAAATAGTTCTATCTTCCATAATGCTTCAAACTTTTACCTAGGGCTGGGCAATATGATAATATACCGATATCATGATAAATTACACAAAATGATTTTTAGAGAGTGTCAGGATTTTTAGAATTCTTACAAACTAAATTGTTACTCACAGTAACAAGTAGTTGATTGGATTCTAAAATCTATTTTTGTACCAATTATTACATTTTCCCTCCTTTTCCTTGTTAAACAGTTAACGTATCTATACATTCAATAAAAAAACGTAATTACTGTTTTGCTGGCACTTTGCAAACCTAAATATCATGATTCATGTATTGTCCTCAAGTTTTGTTTTATATTATTTTTGCATTATTGATTGCCCCTACTTTCACCAAGAAGTGAGATAATGGCATATTATTTGAGATAACCATTCAGCTAACAGCAGAATAAGAAGGACAATTAAAAATGACAAATGTCATTTTTTGCATGCACACAAATCAGATTACGTGTTCCTAGTTTTCTCTTTTTAGCTTTTCTCTCACTGTCTCTGACTCTTTCAGCCCCCATGTTTTCTAATATGCAGTGACAATGTTATTTACCAACTTTGATTAATGTTGGTTAATGTTAAAAATACATAGTATTTATTATGTATATCAAAAAATACTGTAAGTAAGTTAATAAGTACACAGTTGAACCTAACAAACTTATTTCTTGCCCAAACTCCTACATATAAAAATACAAAATATATGTCTTTGCCCCGGTTGTTTTGATGTTACAGGGATAATCAGAATAACAAGCATGGAATATGTAGCACGGCTTACTTTACTACCTCAAATGTGAGCTGTCGTGCGAGTGCGTCTTATAAAACATGTTAGTGATGTGTATGAGGAAACTGACGGAAGACGGCAAGCTGATTCACCTCAGTTGGATTCAACAGGGGAGAAAGTTCAATGAACATTGCAGTAGAACAAAAAAATCCTATTTTTTAAAGGTGATTTCTAAGAAGAACTGTTGATAGCTCAAAAGTGCTGTTAAAGTAAGCTGATTTTTTATGGAGGTTCCAACTACTATTGGGGAGGACCTGCAGATGTGGACTAAAAAAAGAGAAGGGAGGCTTGAGTCTTGAGCTAAAGGGTCTCACAGTAGAAATTGGCATTCCCCACAGAAATAGGTTTAGGAAGAGAGAGATTACAGATCAACTCCACATCTGAGAGAGGAACAGAAAAGCCAGTGAGAGAGGATTTAAATGGAACTAATAATAGTGGCAAGTGAGTATGAAGCACAGGTAAGTCCTGGTATCGCCTTCTGGTACCTATCAGGCATAAAAAAAACATATTACTCCAGAGTTTAAATAGTTGATATCACTAGTAACTGAATGTATTGGATGTTTTTTATGGATAGTTTAAATTTGTGACATTGCAGCACTATACTTCATATTCTGCTTTCCTTGGTTTTTCCTCTTTTGTCTTGTTTTTCATGTACTCTAGGTTAATGATCTATCATCAGTGGTCATATCTTATGTTTTTAAAACAGTAACATTACTACAGCTGGTGATCTTCAGTGTCCAAATAAAGCCCGGACAAAATATTTGCATTCAGCAACAACCAGAAAACCCAATCTTCCCCCTCTCTGTCCTCTCTGTGTCCAACCTGGAGAAAAACAAAGCCTCCTTCCTAGTTCATAATGAGGTGGTGAGTTCATCATGGACTGTGGACTGAGGTGGTGAGTTCATCATAGACTGTGGACAGACATCAAGGGTAAGAATAATGGTCATGCTGATTTAATCATAGTAAAGAAAGTGATAGCCTCATAGCCTCTGCTCATTTGAGGGGAGGTTAGACTTTGACACTGTATGTGAATAAAGGGTGGTATTCTAAGATGAATAAAGAGGACAAGACTTACTGCTATTCCCAGTGATAATCACAAAATAAAAGCCATTTTAACCAGCCTTTACACCACTCTCTATCTGCTCACTTTCCTACTCTGACTATAAGTGGTTTAAATAATGAGAATGAAAAGAAAGCGCCTAATAATTCACAATTGCTGGCACTTGGAGCAGTACAGAATCTAAACTGAGGCCTTCTTCAACTTCTCAGAATGTTGATTATTAAGGTCATCGCAATATTGTGATATATCGTTAGCAGCATTATATCTGACCCTCATTAAAGAGTTTTTACAGTGGTCATCATTTAGCACCTCCAACTTTATGACCCTGTAAAACTATTAATGTATTAAACTAAACATTTGCTATGTTTTTTTTGGCTTTGTGTTATAACTTTAAAAAAGAGCTGACAAACTGTATAACTAGAGGTTGTATCTAAATCATTATGCAAGAATTTCATAAATTCACTTCTCCTTGTCCTATATGCATCAACCTAATTCAGTGATGCAATTAAGTCTGGGGCATTTTCAACAATTGATTACTTTTAAATCAATTGATTGATTGTAAACGCTTTGATTGCAACACAGCTGTAATATCAAACTAAGGCAAAAATATTTAGCAAATCTTTTTTTTGTAGAGTCACCTTAACCTGTTCGAAAATAGCCTAATGTGTATTCACTATGTTCTGATTTCGTCTCTGATTTTAACACAGGGTGAAGACATAATCCTGTCATCCAAGTTGTAAACAGCCTCTTAATTTAATTTAGTGGCCAGAAGTCATGATTTTCTTCCTCACTGAGCAACTGCTTCATCCACATGGTCTTTCCTATATAAATGTGCACGCATTTGGCACGCTACTCTATAGAAAAGAACAACATTTAGATGGCTATGAGCTAAAACTCTCAAAAGACCTTGCGTAACCGGTAAGTTGCTGTGGCAAGAATAAGCCAAAAAACAAAAGAACATACATTTTGTTTTTTTTACTAGCCCAAGGTAAATCAGATAGCACTATGTGATGGTTCAAAGCACCTCTCATCTGCTTAAAACCTTTGGAAGAATCTGTAGGTAATTGGTGCCATGACCCACATAATCAAATGCAAGGCTTTCTATATAAAGGCCACTGCCCAAAAGAAAAATATAAGGGTGAATGACTTACAAAATGACCATTTTGTGTTGTCATAAAAATACGTAATCAGGCTGCATGGGGGAATTTGCGAAAGCACATACATTATGACAATTTTAACAATTTCACATCAATCTTTTAATAGGAAATCGTGTACGAGTAAGAGCAAAATATGTTTATTGCAGATTATAGCAGGTTATCATGGCAGATATTATTACAGCAGATTACCTTATAACCAATATTCCATACAGTGGAATTTAAAAATCATTCTTTATAAGTGCTGATGACTGTTAGACTTGGTTTACCTTAAAACTCAACTGCAAAATTAAAAACACAAAAACTGTGCAGTACTTCTGCCACTTAGTGGCCATTTTCATCATCACACTACAATTATCCAAGTCTTGCAAACAGACGATCAGCATTGACATCAGAGGCATTTCACCTTTTGTTCAAGGAAGACTGCTGTTTTAAACAGAAACAAAGTTATTGCACCAAATAAAAAGAATTCCCCCATTAATCAGTAAAGATTAAAATATACACCTATGCTTATACCAATTTTATGAGCCATGAAACCAATAAATCAGTTCACATTAGGTCAACCGAAGTAACTTAAAGTCTAAAATAAATAATGAAGTCAAAATAAGTATATAAGAAGACATATTCACATCACCATGGAGGTAAAAGTTAAAATATGTATTTTCTGAGAACGACTACTTTTTAAAATAATGACTGAATTAAAGTATTTATAGATTGTTGCTCTTCCCAGGTATTTCAAGAAAATCTATTAGCTTAAGCTATTAACTGTTTGATTTATCTGCAGCCCAACCTCATAGTTTATATTCAGCGCTAATGACAGAACATTTGTAATTTAATTTCACTATTCTTTTCCCAACAACAACTCCATGTGACTGTGTAAACAGAAAAGGAAATTCTGACAGTAGACTCAGTTACAAAACAGAGTTCATCAAAAAAGCAATGTAATTTTGACAGATTGTAAGGGAGTCAGAGGTTAACACATGACAAATGCTAATAATGAAAAGAAAAATAAGTAAAAAAAAAAAAAAGTGGAAATGAAATACAATCAATTGAAGTCCTGAGCTCATTAGCACGGTGTCATATGGCAATAGAGACAGATGGATGAACGTGAATGGAGTTTGGCAAGAAATTTAAGAAAGTAACGCCCTGATGACACAAGACATCCTACGCTTTACCACTTACACAAATGATCCTAAATAATATAACTATTCAGTTCTATCTTTCATATTTGGTATCAGTATGAAAATCGTTCCCCTTTGTATGTAGCACATTCTGAAGGCATTAAAGACTACCTCATTTTTAAAAATAAATATGTTATTCATTTCAAGTAGTTCTGGAAATCGTTTCTATTTTTATAAGAATATTTAAACAAAAGGCTAACTTCAATCTTAAGGCTAATAACAAATGATGGTGATGCAGCCAATGGATTAACTGTATATAGTCAAATGAAAAGGAAAGTGGAAAGCAAAACTGATGAGCCAAACTTTTGGTCGCCAAAACATGTTTGGTGTCTAACCTGGAGCTATTAGGCTAATGTTGCTAACAAGTAAAGGGAGCTTAAAGCCTCCAACTTAGCATCATGCAAACTGCATGTCAGTCATCACACACTCACCTCAAACTGCATCAAGTTATAGCAAAAAAACTTGCTTATGTGGTTTCCGACACTGTATGAGCGTGTTATCTATAAAAATATACAAAGGTATGCTGCATAGCTAAAAACAGTCATAGCAGCCATAAAGCCAGAATCCCCTTCTTCATCAGCACATATTTTAGTTTCACTCTACGCAGGCTTGTGCGAAGGTTTATCTACATGTGGCTTTTGATGCAGCAAACTGTTTTGAAGCTAGTTAACTTAGCCTATCTAGATACTGTGGTTTACAGGCCTGACAAACTAACGCGGATCATGATTATATTAGCAACACACCCACAGCTGCTGCCCAAAGTCTGAAGGCAGAACTGCATGTTAGAAATGATTTAGATGATAATAGTTCCAATTTAAACCAAAAAAAAAAAAAAAAAAGAGACTTATTCTGCTATTTAATGAAAATCTTTATGTACAAATTATGTAAATACTGAGCCAAAAAATGTCTTTTGAGGCAAGTGTGTGGTGATTTAGGCATGCAGTTTGATATCGCTAAACTGGTGGCTATATACACTTGTTAACTTGTTATTATGTCGTGGCTGATTAACTACATCTACAGTGAGGGGAAAAATTCATTTCTAAATTTAATTAAATTTCTGGCTGAACTGTTCCTTTAACATGACATACTCGTTTACAGCACAGTCTATCTCTGTCCATAGCGTCCATTGATTGAGTTGTCTGTAGATGGAACGATACTGATGGAATCAATCAGAGGACGCAATGTTTGTCCAAAAGGTCTGTGGAGAGCGAGCAGACAATTTCATGTTAAAAGGGATATAATGTTTCAGGTTGGCAGCACTTCCTCTGGGGTACATGCTAATACAAATTTCCATGTTAATACTGCTAATGAGTCATTGCTGTTAACTTTTAAAATGAAACATAATCATGATCAGTATGAGAGACTTACGTGGAAAGCACGTCGGACGGCAGGTCAGTAATGTAGGATGGAATTTTTCTTCCTGTTAGAAACTGGGCCACCTCGCTACTGAAAGTGTTGCAATTGTGTTCAAAAAGCTGATATGTATCTGCTCTGTAGAGAGAGAGGAAGAAGGCAAAAGCTGACATTACATGTGTTTTACATATGTTCAATATTTCATGTGTTTCCAACATTGCTTCCAGTTTTGCTGACTAAAGCTTGGTAAATCATCAACAAGGCCCGGGACCCCCACTCACATGGACTCTCACCCCCCTTCCATGGCCACTACAAGTTACATTAACGTAAAGCCTCCACATCTGCCTCAACGCGTTACATTAACACACATGTTTTCACACATCACATTCCTTGACTAACTGTTTGCACAGTCTGTACAGCTCTTTCTTTCATTCCATTTCATCTCTCAAAAACAGATATATTGTACATTGCACATTGTTATTTTTATATTTTCATTGTACTTTTTCTATATGTATGTTCTTATGGTACTTGCTTTTTACTCATTTATTTATTTATTTCCATTCTATGTTTATTGTTATGCACCAACATACCAAGGCAAATTCCTTGGATGGGAAAACCTACTTTTCAACAAAAATAAATTGCATATCATGTGAAACACGATAAAATCTCTTTCATTAGCAAAAGGAGAATGAAGTAACCGATATGTGGACTCCCGCAGAGATGAGAGGTATTCTGTAAATATGTCTTTGGGAACTTCTGTGTTTCCCAGATCCACTATAGCATCAGGCTCTCCCAACAGCGTACCACCCTGAAACAATCAACAACACATGAACATGTCTTTCACAACACATGACTCGGCTCTTTTTGGAGCACTGTTGTATCACTACTGCGTTACGTCTCTGACAACACATTGCTTTATGCTTTTTACACAGATACAGTAGCTGAAGAGAACAAACAATAAATAACAGTGAAGACTTCAGAACATGTCTTACCGGTGGGCAGTTTATTATACCCTGGCCCCCAAAGAAGTACTCCGCTCCATGGATTACTATTGACGTGTGCCTATGTTTAAAATAAAACAATAAAAAAAAAAAGAGTTTATAACTCTGATGCCTACAGATCTCCAGTATTTCGTGCCACAACAGCAATCTTTCAATGAGAAGTGATGAGAGAATGGCGAGATTTAACCGGAAGAACGCAGCTGTGGATTTTAAACACTCACCAAACTCCTTCGAGTTGTTTTCCTGTCGGTCAGAGAGGAAGGATTAATACACTCAACACGTGATGCTGCGAGTAAAGAACGTTTGATAAGCAACACCAATATATAAATGTAAATATATATATATATATGACCTAGTTTACCGGAAAGCTACGTTACTTACCCAACAGCATAGGGCTCAGCTGCCGAGCCAGTCCTTTTGACAGGTCATAAATATAGAGCTTCACGTTGTAGGTCTGTTCCTCCATGATGCTAACAAAACCGGTTCAAGTCAACAGAGTTCTGCCTGGTAAAATAGCTTTGCTTCGGGTTTAACCACCGAATTAAATGTAAAACAAACAAACAACCTCTGCATGCGTTAGCTAAACTAAAAGATAACCGGCACAATAAGACGGTAACTAAAGCCTGGGACTAGCCTTAAAATGATTACATCATTGACTCGGCCGCGTTCGCGCTCCACAACGATAGGTGGCGATATAAAACACACCGTGCGTGAAGAGGACCTTTCATGCGGTCTTTTTTTTTTTTACATTTCGGCGTGTCTACCACAGTAGTAGGGAAAAATGCTTTTACACGTTTTTGAAAGTATCTGAAAGTTCAGTCTAGCCCGAGGTAAACATTTCAACAGTGTTTTAGCTACGTTTCGGTTTCGGTTTATTCATCGGTCAGTGTCCACTTCCGCAAACACACAACCACGCTCACTTGCACTTTGATTGGTGCGATTGTTTTTGTTCCCTTCTCAGTGATTGGATTGTGGCGCCGTCACTCAAATTGTAGACTTTTGGACCACGCATCCCGCGCGGGTTTTTTTTGTTTGTTGTTGCAGTTTCGCTAACTCGGGAAGTGAATTCCTTCGTGACTATAAACGACACACCAAAAACTAAAGCAAGCGTGAGTTTTGCTTGAGTACGCTGTTTGGTTTGAAAGAACTTGAAACGATATCGAAACATTTAGCCCGTGGCATAAACAATTCGTTTGGTTACAGGGAGAAAAAGGAAGGATGGCCGATTGGTCAGATTTTCGTATCGATGATGACGAAGTTGAACAAGAAGAGGGAGAAGAATCTGCAGGTTTGCACGTCTTTCCTTTTAAGCTATTAAAGCCATTCAAGTTACCAGCTAAGTGTAAGATATTTACCGACTTGTACAGTTTAATAATTAATCTGTAAAATGTTCCGTTCAATTTTTGAATAGGAGATTACAAGAGCAGTGGGCGTGACAGCTTGGTGTTCCTAGTGGATGCGTCTAAAGAAATGTTTGTTAAGGGGGAAGATGGAGAACCCTCTAACTTTGACATGACCATGCAGGTATGCACACATATATCTTCTGAAAACCAAACAACCCTGCTCTGGAACAAAAGTCTGGTCTGTTTTACGACACGAATCAGAATCAGGTTTTATTGCCAAGTAGGTTTTCACATACAAGGAATTTGCCTTGGTATGTTGGTGCATAAACATAGAATGGAAAGAAAAAAAACAAAAAGCAAGTACCATAAGAACATAAATATAGAAAAAGTACAATAAAAATAATAATAATAAAAATGTGCAATGTATATCAAATATAAGAATAAAAATGTGCAATGTGCAATATATCGGTTTTTGCGATATGAAATGGAATGAAAGAACGAAAGAAGAGCTGTACAGACTGTGCAAACAATTAGTTATTTCTGTCTGCCTCTCTCTTCTAGTGTGTGCGCAGTGTGTACACCAGTAAAATCATAAGTAGTGACAAAGACCTGGTTGCATTGGTGTTTTATGGGACTGAGCAGAGCAGGAACCCCAGAAACTCTTTCAACCACGTCTTCGTCCGCCATGATCTGGATTCTCCTGGTGGGCAACAAACTTCTCATGCAAAGTTGTACACTGATGACAATGTAGTCAGTTTATAACCAACTGATTCTCCTCTCAGGTGCCCGGCGTGTTCAGGAAATCGATAACCTGCGAGGTGATAAAGGGGCTCAGCTGGCTGCAGAAACCATGGGCAGCGGAGAGACGTCGCTTGGAGATGCTCTGTGGTGCTGTTCAAACTTGTATAGTGACATCAAGCTACGGCTGTCTCACAAACGCCTCATGATTTTCACCTGCAGAGACAACCCTCACGGAGGAGACAGAGCTCGAGACAGACAAGCTTGCACTAAGGCTGATGATCTGAAAGAGACAGGTGACAAAATAAACAGGGACAAAAGCAAAATGTTAAACTGTTTGAGGTTTATGCATCTATTGTTGAATCTGATCCTGATATGAGTATTTCTCTCTCCCCACAGGAGTGGCTATAGACTTGATGCACCTTACCAAGCCGGGAGGGTTTGACATTTCCCTCTTCTTTTGCGACATTGTAAGCACCTCTGAGGATGACAGTGAGCTTGGGCTGCAGCTCAAGCCATGTGGGAAACTTGAGGAACTACAGAAGAGAGTAAGGGCTAGAGAGATGACGAAGCGAGCTCAGAGTCGGTAAGCAGAAGAGTGCAGATGTAGAATGTGTATTTGCGGATGTAGGATGTGTATTTGCAGCTGGACAATGTGGATTTAAAAACTAAAATTTAAATAGTTTATTGACTAATTTACACCATTACTGTTTGTTTCAAAATTCAAACAGTTTTTTCCTCCATATAGAGAATTCAAAAGTAGCCACCTGTCTGTGTCGGCATGGCAAAAAAATTAATAATTTGCAGTCGTAGACAGTAAAGACTGCTGTTCAGTTCAGTGAAATTCTGTAATTCGACTGCAGTACCGGCACTACTCCGAAGTGGTGCTATATCCTTATGAGCACAATGCACCCAGAAAGACACTACCAAAGAAAAACAACTTCAAGCTTGTCCAGTAAGATGGACCATCATCATGGTCGATTTGATTAAAATAGTACTTAACGTGATTTGATGTTTTTCTTTTTGTTTAATCAAAGAGTATAAAGACAATGCAACAAAAATGGAAACAGCCAGCAGAAGTCCCCCGAAGTCTGCTGCCTTTGCCTAATTTCAAGCCATGAAAGCCACTGTAATTATATATTTTTAACTCTCTCTTTTTTCTTTTTTTTTTGTCTTAAGATTGACCTTTTCTTTGGGGGATGATATGAATTTGGCAGTGGGTGTGTACGTGTTGGCTAGGACGGCCACAAAACCTCCTGCTGTCAGGCTGTACAGAGATAACAATGAGCCGGTTCGCACTAAGACCCGTCTCTTCCACACCCAAAATGGAAGCCTGCTTCTACCCAGTCATACCAAGAGATCTCAGGTAACTGCACAAATTGCATTTTTTTTTTTTTTTTTTTTAAGAAATCCTCTATTAAGTGTAAACCCATAGTAAAACGCTTTTGCATGTACATGTTTCTCTCTTTGTTTTGTGAAGGTTTATGGAAACAAGCAGATCGTGATGGAGAAGGACGAGGTGGATGAGATCAAAAAGTTTGATAATCCAGGTCTGGTTCTGATGGGGTTTAAGCCAATGGATCGTTTGAAATTACACTATCACATACGACCTGCACTGTTCATATATCCTGAGGAGGAGCAAGTCACAGGCAAGGCTTCATTTAGTTGCTTTTCTATGCAGTTTTGAGATAAAAATCACGATGAAATGCTTGTTATGCTTTCCGAGCATGATAGCACCTCTGTTAATTCTCAAAACTCACAAAAATTATTCACAATACTCTTTCAGGGAGTTCCTGTGTGTTCACAGCTCTGCTGCAGAGATGTAGTGAGAAAAACGTCTTTGCATTGTGCAAATACACTCCACGACGTAACAGTCCACCTCGTTTTGTGGCCTTGGTACCCCAGATAGAGGCACTGGACCACAGTCACGTTCAGGCTGCACCTCCAGGTACCATCTGTAAATTGTTACCAAAATATTATTCTTCAAATTAATATATACAGTACATGTAGTTTACTTGCAGGGCTGTCAAAACATCTTATTTATCGGATTTAAAAAAAAACATTGTGTATTTCCATCATACAGGTTTTCATGCCATTTTCTTACCGTACGCTGATGATATACGCACTCTGGATGTGGATGAGTGTCCTACGGCCTCTGACGAACAAGCTGACAAAATGAAAGAGATTGTGCACAAACTCCGATTCAAATATAGGTACCGTTTGCTTTTTCCTTGCTTTTTTGCCATGTTAATTCAAGGGGGAAGTGTAGGCTGTCTACATAGTTGTCACCAAAGTGATGGTTAAGTAAGACCAAAATTTTGCCCTAGTAACTTCTCTTAATATTTCTACAACAGCTGTTCAAAAATCTTGATTGATCAAGAGGTTTTTTTTCTTCTGTTTTTTCTCCATTTATGAATTTTGTGTCCTTACAGGAGTGATGCGTTTGAAAATCCAGTTCTGCAACAGCACTATAGGAATCTGGAGGCTCTAGCACTGGATATGATGGCACCTGAAGCCATTGATGACTTTACAAGTAAGTGTTTTGCTTATCTGAATTCGCCATGATTTTCTTTTCCCAGTGACCTGTAATGTTTTTTTTATTTTTATGAAACATATACAGTCAAGCCGGAAAGTCTGCACACCCCTTTCACCTTCTCCACGTTTCATTACGTTACAGACTTATTCTACA
>JAOUQW010000049.1:13036011-13056089 GCA_028565825.1 Olivaichthys viedmensis
TGAGCATCACCTCATTAATACCATCCCTACAGTCAAACACAGTGGTGGCAGCATCATGCTGTGGGGATGTTTTTCTGTGACAGGAACTGGGAGACTAGTCAGGATAGAGGGAAAGATGGATGCAGAAAAATATAGAGAATTTCTGGGTGAAAACCTTTTTCAGAATGCCCAAGATCTCAGGCTGAGGCGAAGGTTTACATTTCAATAAGACAACGACCCAAAGCATACCGCCAAGAAAACAAGGGAGTGGCCCAGCCAGATTCCGGTCCTGAACCCAATAGAGCATCTCTGCAGAGACCTGAGAATTTTTGTAAATTAATTTAGTCTGTGGCCATTAGAGGCCTATGACTAATGTACTGATGAAAATGCAATTCAAAATAAATTTGCTAATTCAATAGTAGTTAAGGAGGGACACTTGTGGGCACGCTTTTCTTTTCGTTAAAAAAAAGTTTTAGAAATGCTTTCTGCCTACCTCTAACAAGGCATAAAGTATCATCCTACGAGCCCTCTAAAAACAGTGACTCAAAAAGAAATTGTGTAAAATAAATGGAGAAAATTTAGGTAAAGCATGGAATACAAACATTAAGAAGTCATCTCTGTACATTATTATGCACATGATTAAAATTGGCTTACTGGCTTACTAACAGGCCAGAACCCGACAAAAACTTTACCATTTTGTTGCCGGTTTCTACCGTACTTGATCAAACATTTCTTCACAAAGGTTTAGCCCATAAACTGTGAATAAGTTAGTCCTAAAGTTAAATGATAGAGAAACTTGCATTTGTCATTTATTTCCATTTCTAACTAGTAGCGTTCATGCTTGTTTCATACACCTGGTGGTGACATGTTGACCATGTGTGAAACAGATTGTGCACATCATGCCACGTGAAAATGGCATTCTGATTATGAAAATGGACTATGTTAGCGTTTAGGTCATGGTATATAGACCCTATGTAGGAATGCATGTAAGCATCCCATGAATATAGAATGCTACATGTTTAAACCACCTCAGGATGTCACAACTTTCTACATGCAAATGTATTTGAATATTATCCTGTTGATTTGGTTGTACGTTCTCAAGATAACTAGGGAACAGTTTTGTCTGTTTAGTCAGTGCAGATAAGGGGGGGGGGGGCAAGTCGTGTTTGGAACTTTTGGCTTTGCACACTGATAACGCGCGTCTGTGCGCATGGGGGCGCGCTTAGCCATGCAGATGTGTCGCAGATTTTAAAAGTCACTGTGCGCACAGAAATATCTAGCACTAGGAAATGAGACGGCAGAAACGTTTTCGAAACTAAACCCAAAACAAAAACTGCGAAGAAGACGGGAGGAGAGGAGGAGGAGGATATCATCGACTTCTCTCGTTTCCACTCACTTTAACGAGCAGAAGCACGCCTCTAAATAGAGCCGCACAGCGCCAGCGTGATTTCAGCAACAACGTATTAAAAAGCGCAACTAAGCCCATGGAACTGTCAGCTATCGGAGAACAAGTGTTTGCTGTGGAATCGATCACAAAGAAAAGAGTGAGAAAGGTAAGGGCTGTACGGAGCATGCTGTGGTGGTTGGTGGTGGTGGTGGTGGTGGTGGTGTTGTTCTGCAGAACTGCCCGGTACATTTCGTGCGATGTTTGGATTTAAAGCAGCTCCGTGTTTACATCATTAACATGTGAGCATGCTGACGGGGGGGCGGGGAGCCCACCAACGCGCTTTAATCAAGCCGAGCCGGGAGAGAAACAAATGTGTGTGCACCATGTTATGAAACCAGTTGGCAATCCGAATCTTTCCTCCGCCGTCTCTGGCTTCACTTGCTCCAGAGTGACAGAAACTACTACGCAGTATCCTCAAACAACGACAAGTGGGCTAAAGTTCAATGATATGCGGCTATTGGATTGCTCGTATATGTATTCCCGATGCAGTGGCTCGCTTTCTATGCGTCATCAGATATGTTTTTGATATTTTGATATTATGCTGCGCATATCGCCTTAATCAGAATGACGGAGCTCGAGCGTTGCAGCGGTGCCACTGGTCCTCTCTCAGCCTGACGCGGAATTTAAAACGCCCGAGTGAGCAAAGCGGTCGTGTGTCAAATGGAAGCGGGCTAATTCTCTGTAAAAGAGCAACCTAATGACCGTCATGCCCATAGCGCCCAGTACGCACAGCACTGTGTTTGGACTACGATGTAGTTAAACGGGGGCTTTTCTGGGTCGTCTCTTCAACATTTCATTTGACGCTTCCTCATACGCCATTGCATCATCTCGTCTGATGGTTTGAGAGACGTTTAGCTGAAACTCATTATTTTTATTTTTTTATGTTTCAGGGCAATGTGGAATATTTACTTAAGTGGAAGGGGTGGCCACCAAAGTAAGTATGTATACGTTTATAATCGAGTCACAGCCTGTGTTAAAAACTCAGAACCTTCATGTTTGATTTTCTGATTTTTATCATTCTATCTAATCCTTTTTAAAATAAAGTATGCACTTAATTTGCAGGTATAGCAGTTGGGAACCTGCGGAGCATATCCTGGATCCTCGGCTCGTTCTGGCGTATGAGGAGAAGTGAGGTTTTTGTTTGTTTGTTTGTTTGCTTGCTTGTTTGTTTTCAAATTCAAGAATCAATATAATAACTAATACATAGTTCACTCTCTCGATTAGCTGTTCGTTAAATCAACTGTCTCAACTCTCAATTTCACTTTGTAATAGAGAGCACAGGGACAGAGCAGTGGGCTGGCGTAAGAGAGGCCCTAAACCGAAAAGGCTTCTTGTGCAGGTAATGCCTACTGTGTCTTATCATTACGCCTCTTTCTGATGATCCTACCGTCTCTCAACAAACTCGATTGTCATAAATGTTTGCTGTAATCTTTCTTCCACTCTTTACCCCAAAGGGCATTTACTCCATGGGTCTCCGCAGTGCACACAAAGCTGCAGAGAAGTCTCCAGGACATCTTTGTCTGTCCCTCACACGCTCCCTCGACCCACAGGCTGGACATACGGAGCAGAAGTTCAGCTCCAAAGGAGGTGGTGTCTATTGTCAACTAGTTCAGCACAAGAGAAAGAAGAGAAACGTCAGAGGCCCATCAGTAGAGGACTGGGAGGGGTTGGAAGAGGAAGAGGACAACGACGAAGAGGAGGGCACAAGACAAGAAAAGACAGAGACTGACAGGGGCACTCTTAACAGTGAGTATGTTCGTCAGTCAGAGAGCAGGCATACACACTATATTCACCTAATTCACTGTCAGGACTACAATAATGTTTGTCATCCTTCAGTTAGATAGCCGCATAAGACAAAGCCCCAAAACAGTAAACCTCTCAATTGGAGACCTTTCACTTTCTTTTGCTCCAGACCTGGAAGCATTAGTGACCGACCTCTAGGGCCACCCCATGTAAAACGTTCTAGATCCCCTGTTTGTGTAAATGTTCTTTGTCCTTGCTTAGCTGTGTTTTGTAGTGGAACGTTTTGTCCCATACCATGCCGTCACACAACTATTTGTTCAGTGTTTATCTCACAATGTCTATATCTGAAGAGTTGCACGGCTCTCTCTCTCTCGCCCAGGTAATGTGCAGACGGAGGGTTGGATTCCAATTACTGGATCTGAGGAAATGACTGTGTCTCCAGTGTGTGAGGAATGGAGGCCGGTTATGGGTCCGGAGGAGGTAACTGTGACGGATGTCACCCTCAATTCGCTGACAGTTACTTTTAGAGAGGCTTTGGTTGCAAAAGGCTTCTTTAGAAGCTGGGAGCTGGAGTTGTAATACAGAGACATGATAAGTGATAATTATGTTTTTACATTTCAAGGTTAATTTATGAGTTGTACAGCAAACATCCTCAGCGTGGGAAATCTCATCTTCATTCATGCTGTATGTACGTGCACTGTTGATATCAATGCAGCAGAAGCAATTTCACAAAATACAGAATCACAATTTAAGCCTGTGAGCTAATAGAAGAGATACTGAAAACTATACTCACATAGGACTGTTACTTGAGGGTGATTCTACCTGAGTAGATGTGAAAGTATTTTTTTACTGATAAAGTTAATCGACAAAGTACATACCCTAATTTGTATTCGGGAAATGGGGAAATGATTCAGTGTCACTATGATTAATACGATTAGCATTTGCAGGGCTGATATTAAAGCAACAGTACATAACGTTTGATGATTTAGGGATTTAGAGACCTCTCTGGCTAAAATATGCTATTGCAAGCAAGTAATGGAAGAATATTTTAGAACTCAGTTGTGCTGTCGATCTCTTGATCTCTTAATCTGGTCGTTGCGAGTGCTGTCAGTACACATTAAGTATTCAAAACTTAGTAAATAAAATGTATTTGGAGGATGTAATTATCTGTTGTCCTTATCGTAGTCTCCTCAGTATTACAGAAGTGTTATAATAAATAATTGTTATTTATTTAGCACTTTTCACTCTTAGCACTCAAGGTTGTTTTTACAAAAAAAACGTGTAAAAGCAAAAACAACAGACAGATGAGAAGCGACAGCACAGGTGCACTCAGCATACTCTCAGCTGGAATTAAAAGTGAAAAAAAATATATATGCAGTATGGTCAATGGATTTCCCCAAAATCTGTAGCTGGGCTCATAACCACTTATAGCCAAAGCCACCACACCACATAGCCCACCACAGCACCTATCTGCATGAAGGCTTAAATGCCCGAATGCCATGTGGCGGAGCCTCAGAGCTGCGTAAAGTCAGCACAAACCTGGAGAGCAGTGGAGCACACAGCTAACAGTCCAAAATTCACAGTGTGACCAAAGCACACATGCCAAAACGAACCAGGCACTGTGGACGACTCACGCCTGGCAAACATGGATTGGGTTTGGAAGACCAAGATCTGCTGTTTGAGCTTGGGCCTGTCGGAGCGCCACCATGACCAAATAACTAGACCCAAATAATTAATTACAACACTGTCATATGTTAATGTTGGTAATAATGAAAAAAGACAAAACATCATTAGCAAACTAGCTAGCTAATATTAGCTAGCTAAAACAACTTCACAACTGAGTAGCATTAGCTACAAATTCCACAAGGGGAAGCTGTGGCTGGCTGTAATTTTTGTCTCTGGATAGATAATTAGCAAACAACTGCAACTTCCTAATTGTTTAGCCAGAAAAAAAGCCAAATTTCAGATCACTGGAGTTGCTTAAAATTCAGAAGGTCTTGCCACCTATCCTTGTTTTATCTCAAGTTCTGTCTGCTTTCCGGTTCTCAAGAGAGCTAGGTTTTTTTGGCTTAACCGTTGATGTTTGACCTCCTCTTTTAATGTCTCTGGTTCAACACCAACACTGTTATTGATAGTAGATTCTTTCATGCGTAAGGTTGCGGTGTGTTGACGTATGACATACGGGTCCAGGAACTCGTGCCAAATCTGAGCCACCTTTGTTTATAAAAAATAAATAAATAAATGTTATGTACTGCAGCTTTAAACAAAGTAAATGCCCTAATGAATTATTACTCTAGTGGCAGAGATTTAAGTAAAGCAGTGAAACATTTCAACTTTATTAAAAAAGGTTATGAAGAAAATGGCTTCAGTTTTTCCTAAAACACTACCAAGTACAGTAACCGGAGTACTTGTACCACTGCCATTTATGGAAGAAATTGTCATTTATGAATCATAGTGTAAACTTTCATTATTATTGAGTTGGGCAAGAACTCTTCCACCAATTTATTCCACTCCAGATTTTACTCCACTTCAGTTGTGCTAGAAATTAAAAAAAAAAGTGCTTCTTTTTTTAAAATTGATGGAAGGCCTTGAAACGTTCTATTGCTCACCCATATAGTGGCAAGCCTCTGACACTTTTATGGGGAATTGACCCAGATTTGGAAACAGCCCCCTTATGTTCCATATATTGAGTAGTTATAGACTAATAACACAACATTCCACTGATCAGTGTAATGGTGTTCTTTCACAAACTCCATAAAATAAAACACAACTGAGAACAGTATTATTTTCACCATAACACTAATATATATACAGGCACTCTCTGTGTGTGTGTGTGTAATTATATCTCAACGTTTTGCGTTTTTAACTTTTTTTTTTTTTTTTTTTTCATGTATGGAATGTGAGCAAAAACCTCTATCCACCCCACAGCAGTTAACATCTAAACAAACAATGAAAAGCTGACAAATCACACCGTCAATTTCAGATTTATTCTGTATGATATTCTCGATGAAAAAGTGTTTTTTTTCGTGTTCCTGAAAAATTGGAATTTTGGAGTTACTTGCTTTTCATTGGACAGCGACAAGATTATTTATCTATCTATATACATATACACACACACGCAGCACTTTGTAGTAGCCATTATTCCACTTTTAGCCAGTCATTGCAACACTGAAATTGCAATGTTTGTGTGTGTCCAATCTTTGCTATTCACCATATGATGTATACTTTATACCAAAAGGTAATTGCATCAACCTACACTGTATTTTTTTTTTATGTTGGCATAAATGTATAATTGAGCATAGTCTTGGGGACTAAACCATTTTGTACTTTTCTTATAATTAGTAGTAAACAGGTAAATTAAACATGTAAATACTTAATACATTATCAAGATATCTGTGATTGCTTTTGCTTCTCTGAAAAACTGCACTTTACAAAAAATGTATTTGGTGTTGTGATGCCAAAATACATGGCAGTATTTGTATTATGTTAGATATGTGCTTTTATATTGTAATAAAGCTAAATGTGAGAAACTAATGATTTTCTCCCCCCTCTAATCAAAGTTACAAAAGTGTCCACTGATGTCTTTATGCACCATTCCTAAGAAAGACAGCACATGTTGATTCATGTCAATTTTAGGCAAAGTAAAACCACAAAAGAAGTGACTTCCAATGGTACAAACATACTTTAATGTACAATTAAATAATTGAGAAAAAAAAGAAAAGAAAAAAACATTGACCACAAAAATAACTTAAAAAAAAAATTGAAACCAGAGCATCAAATATTTTTGCTCCTCTCAGCAAGCACCAAAAAGTGTTAGCAAGAGAAAAGTGGTCAAAACTTTAACAAATCACATGGTCTTTATCCAGTCTGTATCTTCGAAAGAAAAACAAAAAACGGAACAAAAAAAAATCTGTTCAGTTACCATGGTTTGTACAGTGGATCATTATGTATATATTCATATATGCATGTATAAGACATTTCATCAAAACGGCATGATATTTCTCAGCAGTCCCTAAGTGGGATGTACAAGGTATGACAACAGTGTCATTTTGCATCACCATTACATCTTTTTTTAAAAATTGTCATTTATCAGCTCATGTTGCTTCAAGTTTTTTTATTTTTCAAAAATTAAATTAAATAATATATCTATATATAAAAGACAAGTATTTTTCTTATTTTATAAAATAAGTCTCAAGCCATATTGCCACTGTTCAGGTCATGTATTTAATCCCCACCCCTTTTACCAGTCAACTTTGGGAAGAAAGGAGAAAGGAAAAAAAAAAAAGGAGAAAAAAAAAAGGAAATTTGGATAGGGTTGCCATCTTTCTCATTCTTTCTTAAACTGTCCTTTTCTATGTGAAATAGGTGCCTTCCACAGTGTGTTTGTGTGCAACATGAAGACAAAGAGCCAGCACTGCCTTGTTAATACACACTCAAATGAAAAATTCCAAAATTTAATACACACACAAAACTGCTATAGTACTGGTCTGACGAACATCCCACCCCTTCAGCCTTATGGCAAAACTTCTCAAATTGACCTTGCTTGCTCCAAGCTGCCCTAAAGGCTTAACTCCATTGAGCTTAAATCAGGAGTAAACATAAATAGAAAAATCTATGACTGACTGTCCAGTTCCACGTACATTTTATTACAAAAAAGTATTCAAGTCCAGATTTTCTTTATACAGTAGGAAAAAAGACAATTGAAATCCCAAAGTTCTGAGCATCAAAAAAGGGAAGAGTCAGGGCAATAGTTCCTTCCTGTACAGAGAGGAAGAGTGAGGGGGCATGGAGTCAGTGAGATGGCAAAAGGGCATTAAGATTGCTTCCTTGAGAAACCCCCAAGTTCCCTCATCAGAGTTTAATCTTCATGGTAGAAATCACTGCACCGTGTCCTATGATTATAGCACACCTGTAGTGTCAGCAGTTCTAGTACCATCCCAATTATAAAGGACCGAATCAGAAAATGCAGTACACATTCAAAGAAGAGGGTCTATGGTAGTGGGAAAACCGTGACATGCATAGAAGGACCGACATATCCCGTGCAATCTGCCATCAGGAAAAAAGGACACACTCAGAATCCCCAACACTCTCAACTTTACATAAAGCCCCAAACACCCTCCCCCCCTCCCCATACTATACATAAAAAGAAAAATAGGAAATATAAATTTATCCATTTCTTGCTTGGTTCTGCTAACAAAAATACATACTTTTTACTCATTTGTAGCCGCCTTAAACAGAATATGCCATTAAACTGTCTGGGATGGGGAGGGGGCACTGTAGGAATTTAATCTGACTACAAGAATGATGATAAATAACAATAAAAATTGTTAACCACCATCAGCAGTTACTGATTAGAATTTGACGTGTTGTATGGAGAGAAAAACAACAAAAAGATCTATTGTGTTAACATGTTTTTCTCTTTAATTTTATGCTTTTAAAATCTTAAAAAAATATCTATAAAAAGGCAGTCATCCCCAAAAATAGTACTCGTCAAAAGGAGAATTTTCCCCCCATCCTTTCACCCAAAACCCTTTGAACACAATTGGCTAAAAATATATATGCATATATTAACAGCAATAACTTACCATTCATTTAATTTATTAATTTGCTCATTTAATGTAGTATCTCCCATAGGAAGGTGTAGTCTTTCCATTTACTTCAAAAAATATTAAATAATAACACTAATATTGAGAGCAATGGTAAATTCTAAAACTGCAACCCACTCCTGGTAACCAGGCAGTTTTTGAGGACTGTAATGCTACATTATATCTAATGAGCTGTGATTAATACTTGTCCCCATGTCTTGGTTGTTACCGGCCAGCATGTCATTAGTTCCTTGCCCATGCAGGGCCCCCATTCCACCAAGGTGTGAAAGCATGGCATTCTGGTCTGACCCAAATGGGGATTGGTCCAAAGCGTTAGCCTGTTGTTGCTGAGATGGCTGCTGTGGTTGTTGTGGAGGTGGATGAGCCACCATGCCAGTGTGGTGTGGAGGAAGATGACCAGGGTGTGGGGAGCCTGTTTGGGTCTGGGGAGAAATGTGGTGTGGAGAAGGATGGGGTTGCATGCGAGGAGACGGACTGGAGTTGGGTGGCTGAGACTGGGGCCGTGGCGAGGGTTGGGGTGACCGCACCTGATTGCTAAGGGAAGTGGACAGTTGTTGGCCCTGCAAATGAGGAGACTGGGACATCGGCTGCTGAGGGCTCATGGGATTGTTATGCTGAGCAGGAGACCCACCACCTAGGTGCTGCTGCTGCTGCTGGAGGAGCCTTTGGTGCAGTGCTTGCTGAATCATGGCCTGGGAAGGCTGAGGCCCACCACCACCTTGAGGGGGCTGTAGTTGCTGCTGCTGGAGCGAACCACCACCTCCAGGACCTCCGTCACCCCCTTGCAGCCCACTCATGGCATTCTGCTGCTGCTGATGTTGTTGTAGCCTCTGTTGTAAAGCTGCTGCCACCTGCTGATGAGACATGGATCCAGAATAGTTCTGTTGCAGCCCAGCCTGGGGTCCTCCTTGCTGCTGCTGAAGTCCACCAGCTTGAGGTTGACCTGGCTGCTGAGGTGGCATCCCAGGCTGGCCAAGGTAACCCTGCTGCTGTTGTGGCTGGGGATGCTGGAACTGACCAAGGTTTCCCATCTGCTGCTGCTGGTGCAAATGTTTCCTCATGAATTCTTTAAACTGGGGAGACATATTGGACATGTTCGAGCTTTGACCTGACATAACACCTTGCTGATGCTGCTGCTGCTGCTGCTGCAAAGCCATTTGCTGCTGCTGCTGCTGCATATTCACACCTATAAGGGAACGCTGTTGAAGTTGCTGTTGCTGTTGAAGTGGGTTTGTGGGGGCCATGCCGGTCCCTTGGCCCATGTGCATACCTGGTTGATTGCCCCCTGTATTTACATTTAGCTGCTGGCCATCCATGACTGTTGGGCCTGCACCTCCAGCTCCAGGCCCACCTCTCCCAAGGTATCTGGGCACACGTTGCTTGACAAAGGTTGCCATAAGCTGAGGATTTGAGCGCAATATGTTCAGGACCTGTTGCTGTTGAAGGGGGGAACTGGGAGACCGCAGAGTTCTAAGAAGGTCTTGCAAGGCATTCTGAAGGAGACCTCCATTGCCAGTCCCAGCGCTTGTAGCCCCACCTGGGCCGCCCATCATACCCATCACTCCAGGATGCCCTTGTTGCTGTGGGAGCTGCTGTTGAACCACCTGCTGTGGTTGTTGCCCTGCAACCATTCCTGCATGACCCATCTGACTCATCATTCCCGGTCGCTGCTGAGGAGGTATGCCAGGGTTCCCCCACTGCTGCTGTGGAGGTTGAAGCTGAGGCCCACCCTGTGGAGCTTGTGGTAGCTGCACCTGAGGTGGAAGTTGGTTCTGAGGCCCTCCTTGTTGCTGCATGCCAGCTCCTACCATACCCTGCTGCTGCTCCATTTGAGCCCTAGCTACAGCTGATGGTCCTTGGGGTTGCAATCCCTGGGGCCCCACCATCCCTGCTCCAGGATGGTTCAGGCCCATCTGATTTTGAGTCTGAGGGCCCTGGTGCAGCGTGTGTGGGGCCATCATACCTGGTCCCTGATTCATCTGCAGGCTTTTTTGTTTAGCCATCTGCCTTTGCGTCTCTGCCACTCGCTGAATTTTCAAGGCCATTTCCAGGGCTGCGGGAGGGGGACCAGAGGGCTGCTGTGGGGGAAATGCTGACTGACCAGGGTTTGACTGTTGTTGCTGAGGCAGGCTGGCTGGGCCCATGCCTGGTTTCCCCATAGACTGAGAGAGCGGAGAGGAGCCTGGAGGTCTTTGCACATATGGAGGAAGGCTGTTGGGATGCTGAAGCTGCTGTACTGAGGGCGGCTGTGGCTGTTGCACCATCTGTTGTGGAGAGTTCATCATCCCACCACCCGCTGGCAGCTGCTGGAACTGATGATGCTGCACCATTCCTGCCAGCTGCTGCTGCTGCTGCTGCTGCTGCTGAGGACCTCCTGCAACCCCAGGCTGGGGGACAGGAGTTGAACATTGCTGAGTGGGTGGCTGTAGGGTGGGAGCTTGAGTACTTTGTGTGGGTGTCCCAGGGCCAGTAGTACCATTGTTCCCGGGTGATGGCAACCCTTCATTTCCACCCATCAGTGGTTGCCCCGTTCTTTGCATGCTAGCCACCCTTCTCCGAAGCATCTGGGCCTGCTGAACCCGGTGCTGGAGCTGCTGTTGACGCAGTTTCTGCTTGATGTTGAGGCAGAACGGCACAGGACACTTGTTCTCTTGGCAGTGTTTAGCATGATAACAGCAAAGTGCAATAAGCTGCTTGCAGATAGGGCAACCACCATTGGTTTTGCGCTTGCAGCCCTTGGTGTGCTGGACCACTCGTTTCATCTTTTGACAGGATGGAAGTGAGCAGTTGGCATTGCGGCACTGGCAAGCATGTACTAGAGACTGAATGCAACGCTGGATGCTGAGACGGCGTGAGTCACCAGGACTCTGCATGGAGGCTGCAGCTTGGCTGTTGCTCTCATCATCCAGGCCCAGGCCCAGCTTCTCCATCTTGTGCTCATGACCCTTTGTATTGTAGCAAGTGATGCAAAGGTCATAATCCTGTGATGGGAGGATATGGTTAGTGTAGTGCACCACAGAATGATGTAAGAAATCCCAGTCGTCGTCGCCCCCCCCCCACATCTCCCTTTCTGTCCCCAGACGCAGAAAACTTTGCGCCAATTTAACATTCCTTACCTCACATACAGTGCAGTGGAAGCGCGTCTCAACATGATGTTTGCATTCATTACAGGTGTAAACAAATCGATCTTGGCTCTGGTTGTGCAGCTCTACCAGCATACACATGGAACTCCACATGGACCGCCTCAGTGAGGAAAACTCCAGGTGTTTGTCCCGCGCCAGCGTCAGGAAAGCATCTCGCCCATCCATCAGGTCACATGCCATTAAGGGATCTGGGTCCATGATTGGTGGAAGAGCATTGGAATTGGGCCCAGCAATCAGCCGTATGACAAAGAACACCTTAAAAGAGAGGAAAATTAGAATACCAAAGAGTTTTTTTTCTCCCAATTAAAACCTGTGAGCAATCACTCTGTCCTACCTCTTTATGCTTCTCCATGGTGGCATAGAGTTTCTGCGACAGGTCATTGGACACATTTGGCATCCCTGGTTTCTTTTTGTTGGCTCGGCTCAGACTGCTCTTGTTCTTGCTCGTCTTCTTATTGTTCTTTTTCTTGGCATTTTTGCTGTCACCCTTTGTAACCTAGAGGATACAAAGTGAAATACAATCAAAAAGACTCAACAGTTTATGTAACTATGGTGAAGTGGATGCTTCCACAACTTACATCTACACTTTCACTGGAAGTACTGTTCTCCTCCCGTTTTCTCTCCTCTTCCTCCTGTTCCAACTCTTTAATGCTCTCCTCAAGCACATTGGGCCAGAAGTCACCCTCAAAATAAGGCAGCTCTTTGGCACTAGTGAGACGATCCTCTGTCGCCTGCTTGAAGATGTCCTGCAAAGGAATAAATAGGCATTGATGCATCTTAAAATTTGTGCTTTTCTTTGTAAATATGCATGCCATTCACATTAGTTACAAAGCACCTTTTAATGCAAATAATCATGAAAGGAGATCATTTAAATACATAATAACAAACCAATTCTTACCTTATAGTCATGTACAATGCGCTCTGCCACAGCTTTATCCAGCATCTTCTTATACCACTCCTGCAATCGCTTAGGCTTGGGTATCTTTTGGTCTGCAGGGTGAGAGTGGAAGATGTAGTCATCTCCCTCACTGGGAGGGCAAGCCCAAATGTGGCCTGTAGTAAAACTGAAAGAAAAGCCACAAAGGTCAAGGTTGGGGAGTTGGGGGTGCAAAGGGCAAGCACACACACAAAAATAAAACCATTTATTAGAACTTTAAACATTTCTCATTCTGTCATGATGTCTAATGGAAACATCTTACCCTAATTTTTTGACATACTCCAGATACCCAATGAGAATCTCATGGTATACTGTTGTTCTCAAACTGCGTGGCTGAAAGAAGTGAACACTGTCCAGGTAGGATATGTATACCCGTCTGTGGGTAAGAACAGCATTATCAGACTACAGATTCCAATAAGCTTGCATTCAAAAACAGCTCGACAGTATGAGGAAATACATGGTTACATTTGTTAGGAAAGATAATTGCCTCTTTCATTCATCCAAGTGTTATCTGTTTGTTCAATATTTTAAAAGTGATATGCCTTACCTTTGATTAGGAGGTGGACAGTCTGAGCCATATTCCTGCACGTGCATGCCGAAGAAACAGACATCATCACCATCAATGTCCTCAAAGGCAAAGAGAGCTTTTGATTTATATGGGAAAGACTCTGCCATCTCACCACTGTCCACAAATCTGGGGAAAAGGAATAAAAGCAATAAATATAACGGACAACACATCTTCGGTTACAGTCTCCAGGCATAATGAACTAGAAACTTAGAAGCTGGCAGGGAGATAAGCTTTGTTTTGGCTTGGAATGTGATCATGAGGTAAAAGCTTATGATCTTAACAAGCCACAATAATAGCAATGATGAAGCTGATATATCTAGTCAGAGCCATCATCTCTCACCTGGACTTCATTCCTGGTTTGACTTCTACCACCTTCTCAGAGACGTGGACAACACGAATAGTGATGTCACCAGACTCTGGGTTGTTTTGGCGCTTCAGAAAGTCATTAATACGAGTTTCTAAGTAGACCCCCAGTTTAGTATGGGGCAGTCCTATATGAGCAAAAGAACATCAAGTCATTGTGGTCCAAAATGTTATTAAGAACTATCAATTGGTAAAAGAGCAACTCCGGCGAATTTCATGAAGAAAAGTAACAAGTAACAAAAAAATAAAATAATAAAAGGCTCATTTGATTCACACGCTGTCAAAACGCATCTTTGTGCTTGTCTATCCGAAAGAACAGGGATACTCCGGCCTCGTAAATGTCAGGTAATGGTGGGAGGTTTACCGGTATGAATCAGAGAAAACAGTGGGGATTTTTAAATCCCGTTTCTACTGCAGTAGTGAGAAACTACAAAGGCAACTGATGCATTTGTCTTAATACATAGAGCTTGTTGCAAAACTGCTGCACGTGCGGCTGTGGGTTTCGAACTTGTGAAGGCTTTTTCTTTTTTTAAATTCGTTTGTTGTTCATAGTTTTCGATAGGTTAATTTTGTTTTCCCAAACGCGGCACGGAGAAACCGGAAATAGTATGCATCAGCACTGAGTGTCCAGTAAACTCCTTCAAACACATGATTACGTCAAGGTGTCCAGCGGCTGGTGATGCAAATGCCGTTTGATCACGGAGGTGTGAAAACAGGAAATAAAGACTGCTGGAGTTGCTCTTTAAAAAAAATATTGTCAGCCAACAAGAGGCATTCTTAAAAAAAACTCCTCAGCATAACGTACTTTTAGCAGAATATTTATTCTCTTTACGGGTCTTGTTGGCCTTCTTCAGACACTCACTACACACAAAGCTGAAAGAGTAAGAAAGGAGGTACAGGTTAGGTGAGAAGTCCCTGAAAAACAACCAAACTAAACTTAAACCTGACTTTCAGTGTCACGAAGACTCACCCAATAGGCCAAATAGTGTCATGGTGCAGAACACAGATCTGATGCATTTTACGCCCACAGTCCATACATTCCACAAACCTACAAAGAGAAAAAGTCAAATCAAGCCACAAATGGTATACATAATTCACAATTTAAAGGATGCATAATATTGCCCCAAAACAAGGATCATTATAGCATGTAGTATTAGTATCAGTGATTATGCTGAAAACTTTTTCCCTTAGGAGTAGTTAGAAGCAATACATTACTTTGTTCAAGAAAGTAATGTCTATAAAAACACACTCCTAAAAGCAAAAGATCAGCGAAAGCAAAAAACCAACAATGTTTTTGTTTTTTTTACTTACAACTCAGGGTCAAGTGTGTCATTCTTCTTCTTTTCAAACTGGTCCTTGTTGATGGATCTAGAACATGAATGTGCAACATTTAACATTTTGAAACAAGACAAATGTACAAATAAAAAACAATGGTTTATTTATAGTCTAGTCACTACTAGAAATGTTACCTTTTCTGTATGGCAATCTCTTAGCAAGTGCAAAAACATGAATAGTTTAAAAATATCAGGCTTCAAAGTACAATTCTTTCTGAAAAAGAACATTTAAGACAGTACTGAGGTGTCCTAATAATTTGACTATTACTCTGGAAAGAAAATGTGTTGTTGTTTTTTTTAAAGCATCCTTTATGAGGCTGAAAAAGAGAAAACCTGTATGGAAGAACTCACGTCTGAGGCTGGGATGGGTCATCCCCCAAGGACACGCTTTCACCCTGGATCTCGTTGAAACACTTCTCACAGAAGTGGTACCTGTCAGCAAGAAGTCCATATTTTGGTGAACTACACCATTCACCATTCACCAGCACCACAGCCAATCACAGAAAGGCCATGAAGAGGTAGACACCAATCAGTGCAGCGCAAGGCAGGGCAGGCCAAGGGGGAAGCAGGCACAGATGAGGAACGCAGAACAGGGTCGTCGCCAGAGGAGCCAATCATGATGCACGGTTTTTGAGCAGGGATTTTGAGAAGAAAGGGGTATGATGGAGATGAGTGGTCAGATGAAAGCAGGCCATGGCAGACATGACAGGTGTGGAATTACAGGAAGGGGAAAGGTTTTAAGAAGGGAGTAAATAAAAAGCACAGGACATTAGATCAGGGGTAGAAATGGACAGATGGATAGGGAGACGACAACAGACAAGACAAGCAGAAAGCCAAAGCAAAGCATAGATTAGCGTTTGCATGTGTAATGAGTAAACCATCACAGCTAAACAAGAGCATAATCAACTGCAGGGAAAGGCAGGGGTGAGGGGAAGCATTTACAGACACATGAGCACATTAAACATATACACACGCAGCAGAAGCAAGGTGTCAGACAAAGGTCATTTTAAGGCTGTCCTATCTTGTAGGAGGCACAAATATGCATGTGAATTACACCCTTCATGACAGATGAGCTGTGTTAATGAATTGCTTGGTCTCCAAATATGTATATACCCATCCATAAGGTGATGTATAGTACATGTTCACATGAGTAGTCCCTCTTAAAATGATTCATTAAATAATTTTTTTATTATTAATAATTATTCAATCCTAAGAGACAAAGTCACAATATGTTACACACACACACACAATTAAAATGATATTGCCTATATACACACAGCTGGGTAAACCTAACCACAATTTGACTTACACAGTTCTTGTTGTCTAGGACACATTTTGGCCATTTAATATGAAAATGTCCCAACTAGGTTTGGATGTTCTTGGCCATGATATGGTTATAGTATTTGTGCATGTGTGGCAGCTGCCCAGTCTATGTCCCTTACCTGTTCTGGTAACTAAAGTAAGCAGCATCTCGTGGTATAGTGCATAGCTGCTTGCCATAGCAGCAGAGCGTTTGAGGGGAGAATTCCCGCTAAGACAGAAAAAGATGAGAAGGTGTGAAGCAGAAGAGACACAGACATGGGACAATTACAAAAGAGCTAAACATACATTACAACTAATTAATATTTAGTTAAAACAAATCCAAAATTCAGTGGTGTCTGAAGTGCTGTCAGCTTTATGCATTATGCGAACAGCTGAAGGTTTAGACTTCAGGTATTGCTCACTCAGACAAAAAACAGTCAAGACTTCAACCACCTGTCTATTGCTTCAATTTCCAGGCACAGAATTTGTCCCTAGACACACGCAGGTTTTTACCTTCCTCCCACAGCAGTACCCAAGGCTCTGCATGACAGGGTCTATCTCTTGCTCAAACACTTCGGCCAGTTTGGAGCAGTACTTGTACACCCGTGATGTCTTGCGGTTGTAGAGCCAGGCATTGTTGAACATGAGCCAGATATCATCCACATATTGCCATGGCTCCTGATACTGGCCTGTGTCAAGTTTCCGTTTGATAGTAGACAAGTCCATAGGATTCTTAACAATGTCAAAATAATCCTGAGATAGAAAGCAATAAAAGTAGAATATTACACATTAATTACTTACAACATTACACTTGGGCTCACACGACGACAGTGTCACATGCTTACATACGAATTTGAGAGTATAGATATTAGCAAAATGCAGTTTGTTTTTTTTAATCCATAAAAAATTAGCTCACGACAAAAACACTTAATTTGTGTTCATGAGTGCCCTGTGAAGGACACGTACAGGTATTCCCAGGAGCGATGGATCCACAGGCTGGCGGAAGGGGAGCGACTCAGGGTCCTGACGATAGAGAGACTCCAGCGTGGGCATCAGGGCCTGTCTCAACTCCTCAGGCTTAAAGACTGTTCAGACAAAAAGGCGGAAAAATAGATATAACGAGACAAACGGTGAGGTAAAACTTAATGCATTTTTTTAAACTGCCCATGATGGTATATTTTCAAAATGCATGGAAGGCCATGAGGTTATATATTAAAGCATTGGGATGTACCCCGTGTGTAAATGGTTAGAAAAATTCTTACTTTTCTTTTTGTTAGGTGTTCCAGTAGGTGTGCTGGGGGTGCCCGAACAAACATCCTCCTCTTTAGGCTCAGTCTTCAGCTCAGGCTTTTTGTCCACCCCTGCTCCCGTGGACGTCTCCATGGGAATACCTTTACACCCCTCACTTGATTGCTCTTCCTTCTTTATCTAAAGGAAGAGCAAACACAACCCCTTATATCAACTGCATGTAAGGGAGAGGCTTTAGTGTACTGTGCACTAAGCCAGTTTTTCCTGCTGTCAATTTCTCTTTTAGTCTTTACCTCTGGCTTTTCCTCAGCCTTTATGTCTCCTTTCTTTCCAGTCCTTCCTCCTTTCATTGACTCTCTCTCATCCTCTTCCTCCTCTTCTGATTGCTTGACCTCCACCTTGGGTTCAAGGGTGGCAGTAACATCGGAGAGTACCTGCTTGGAGGATGTCTCGGCACTGCTGACAGAAGCAGGAGTAGCTGCCTGGCCATCGACAGGCAGAGAGCCTTTTTGAGACAACTGATATGAAAAAGAAGAGACAAAACCAGATGTTGGCCATTAGAAATGCATAAAACACCATGACAAAAAAGCACAAGTTATTAGCACAGTCATGTGTTGACATCAGCTTATTTCATACACCTGCACGTTGCAGGGTAGGAGAAACTCACTGGAGTGGGCGGATGCTGAGGCGCAAGAGCAGCGTTTGGTGTTGAAGGAGCCCCCCCTAACGGCTGCTGCATTGCTTTCTCAGAGTTAGCAGGCTGAGGTAGCTGCTGCTGACCGGCAGCCAGGTTTAAGTGGGGAAGGCTGGGGGTGTGGGGAAGGCTCGGGGTGTGGGGCATGCCGGGGGTGTGGGGCATGCCGGGGGTGTGGGGCTGTGGAGTCTGGGAGCCTGGCAGGCTTGGAGGCGGCGTGAGGTGTGGAGTGGGCGTGCGGCTGCGTGCTGGGGAGGGAGAGCTCTGTCGTACGGCTGGACAGTGCGAAAGGCTGATAGTCTGAGAGGAAGTAGATGACGGAGACAATCCGACCACACTGCTGGGCCCTAGAGAGCCCACTGAGGCCCCACTACCGACTCCCCCAGCAGAGGCAGGCTGGGCTAAAGGACTACCAGCTGGCAGGGATGGTGGGGTCTGCATTGGAGAATGCTAAAACACACAGAAGCATTTAGAAAGCATTCATAATTCAGCTCTCAATTAAACATGTATAATTGCAACGCTACTATATAATATACACACAGACAAAGGGCAGGAGTCTTTGTCTGTACGTACGAATGAGTATAACCACGTCACTGCTAAACTATTCATGAAGGGAAGCATCAAGTACTCGAGTTGAACAATTACAGATAAAGGGTTATGAGAATGTTTATGTAATGCAGAATTTTTCAAATCTCTACATGGAGGGCCACAGTTCTGTGCAATCCTTGACAATCAAGTAATACGATGAAAGCGTCAGAAGAGATACCGTGTTTGCAGTGGTTTGAAGAAAAGTGCCATCTAGAATTTCCTCTCTTACCTGGGCCATGCCACCCTGAGTGCCAGGCTGTGCCATACCAACCGGACCAGTACCAAGCATTGGGTTTGAACCCTGAAACTGGCCAGAGGGTAGATACTGATTTTGCATTTGTGCAACATTAGGCAGTGCCATCCTTGCAGGCCCCATAGGCATCTGAAACATTGAAAATATTAACACCAACATTATGCACAATCCACCAGACACTAGCTACAACATACAATAGGCTTGCAAGCAGACCGTCCCCATGCCAGAGGATGTTAGCTCCCTAATAGGTCTACTCTATTAACAATTGGCAATCGGGAATTTATAATGGACTTGCACACAAATAAATGAACTTTTGATTTACCAGAAAAAACATTTTTCTCCAAAACTCTCCTTTCTTTACGAGCCACACCCAAGGACAGTTTTATTTCCCTCCCACATAAATCTTAAAGCCTCAGTCAACATGGTTTCAAATGTGTTATAAATTATTATTATTAAAAAAAAAATTTTTAAAGTGTGATACTTAAGATTGGTCACTTAAACATTAACCAATGGTAAATTCAAAAACATGCATCTCTAAGCACAGTTCATTCATAGTTAAACGCTGCAAACGCTCCGCCTGGCTTTCCACTTCCCGTATGAAAGGTCAGAATTCCTGTTGCTCAGCACAGCTTTTCATATGGCAGGTGAATCGCTCGTGTCTTCCGCATGGTAACCATAGTGATGGAGCTTGCGCTTGTTTATAGACTACATGTCGAAAATAGAAAATAAACATATACACACACACACACACACACACACACACACACACTGAGAACTTTATTAGGAACATGTACAGCTTCTCATTCATGCAATTATCTAATCAGCCAATCGTGTGGCAGCAGCGCAATGCATAAAATCATGCAGATACGGACC
>JAOUQW010000049.1:13056189-13068155 GCA_028565825.1 Olivaichthys viedmensis
CTTATATAGACAGGTGTGTGCCTTTCCTAATTATGTCCAATCAATTCAATTAGGCACAGGTGGACTCCAATGAAGTTATAGAAACATTTCAAGGACCATTGATAGAAGTAGGATGTACCAGAGCTCAATTGGAGTAATAAAGGGTCTGAATACTTATGTAAATGTGATATTTCAGTCTTTTGTTTTTAATAAGTTTACAAAACCTTCCAAAATCTGTTATTACTTCATCATTGTGGAGTATTGTGTGTAGATTGATGAGAGAAAAAAAATGATTTGAATCCATTTTAAGATGAAACATAAAAAAATGTGGAAAACTTTCCGTATGCGCTGTATACGTGTGACTCAGATTCATTAATCAGTCAGTCAAACCTGCAACTAGGGAAACTAGTTAATTAGCACACTCATCATCCATAGATTTGAGCACAATAACACACTAGGCTGTGTTACATCCTTGATGGTGATTTAATTACTAGCTAGGAAAGATGAACCACATCATATGCTTATTTTTTTGCTTCTGTGTCAACTAGATGTACTAGCCAGACTGGAAATGTTGGCAAACACTGACGCAATCACAAAAGTTGAGCACTTTTCAACTCAAAAGGTGGGCGGGCGCGTTCTTGTTTCTGGCACACGCCCGATGGTTTCTCGGGGGCGAGGCCGCTGGCTGCACCACCTGCCACCCCACCTGTGTCGCTTTGCCTGCCCAAACACCTCTTATTGAAAATGACTGGGGGACGAGCGATTGCCTCCTGTCCTTGCAATTAACTACCTAGGCTAATTAACCAAAGGCCTGCCTACTGTCTAGTCTATTGCGACATGAAGACTGATTGTCATTGTAGTCTAGCCACTTTACCAGTTCACATTCCTTTCACAACTTTTAAAGAAATTTTAACTAGTTGCCATGACCATGTAAACTACAATTCTAGAAATTGCGTATACAAAATGCTAAAATGCGAGCTAGATGCGGTTTTGATCATATTTTGACATATAACAAATCCCACATGCAATGGATTTGGTGGAATTTGCATTTTAAACACTTGAGCTCGTTATAACCACCAACTTCACCTTCTCCAAGTCTGCTGGTAATTCAATCATAGATGACCGCATCCCGCAGCCTAAAATGCCATTCATTTGGCAAAGAATTTCGTCCTCAGCATGAATGAGCAACAGCTCCTTCATTTCTGAAATCACTTCAATTTCTATACATTTCTTTGGTCCTTCTTTGTTAGGGCCCAGGCTTTCCTTACAATGTCAATTCACTGTGTTACTTTCAAATGACCCGCCTCAAAAGGTGCCAGTAAGTCTTAGGATAAATAAGTCATCCTCTTTCTGTTCACACATGAGAACTGTTCTAGGTCTCATCTCGGTCGGTTGCCACATTAATCTTCCCAGAACGTTGACTCTGGCTTGCATTCACACTTAAGCCCTTCCTGATTAATTACTGTTAAATTCCCCATATAAAAGTAGACGTGTGAAAAGTCCCATAAGCATTTAACATGCTTTGAAGGCTACCTCTGTTGAATTATGGGTAGTTTCTAGACATACAAGGTGACTAAAAGGGCTTTCCATAGAGAATTCCCACTGGCATGTAAATCAAGCTTAATTCAGCAATAGGTTTGATCCGTGTCTTGAAACCTACCCGTAATTCCAAGATGGCAAGTACAGGCAGCTCTAAACGCGCATCACTTTACTCACCTGGTTGAGAGGCGCAAGTGGAAGAGGAGGAGTGGACCTCTGACCCATGGGCTGCATTTGATTGAATGGATTCATTCCTATCACAAAGAGAAGCATTTCAGTGAGTGTATTTGCATTTATATATTTAACTGTTAACATTTACTACCCAAAAGAAAAATTGTGGCAGCACTTGAGCTCCAATGCACAGACCAGCAGGGTTCGGCATCCTGTTCATCATCTGGTTTGGTCCAGTGGGCCGTGCCATTGATGGATCTGATAGAGGGCCATCTGCAGTGAGAAGTAAGGATTGATTAGGCTTCATCAAGACAATGAAAACTATTAGTGACATCTCAGCATAGGAACCGTTCTGTTCTCCCCATAAACAGGATGTGCATACTGTAGATAAGCTATGCTTGCACCATGCACCCTGAAAAGGATCGTTTGTGCATCCCCATTTGTGCAAGCACTGGTGACTAGCCTACTCACTTGGGGGTAGTCCTGTTGGTGGCCCTTGCTGCCCCATGCCAGGGGGTCCCTGCCCCATGCCAGTCGGTCCCTGCCCCATGCCAGTCGGAGGCATTCCAGGCAGAGTGGGCATCATGCCCTGCTTCTGCAACCTCATTCGCCTCTTCTCCTCCAGTTCCTTCTGGATCTTATAGATCTTCTCTGCTAGCAAGTGGTAGTACTCTGCCTACAGGGAAGATTAAAGAATAAAATCCAGTACCAGGAGAAGACCTAGACTTACCAAGAAAAAGAAAAACACCTCACACAACAGCTGACACGGCCGATCATTACCCTGCTGTTTGCAGATTCGTACATGTCCCCCTCTACTTTACGAGCATAAGCCACTAGATTCTCCATGCGCCGGTCCTTTAGTGCAGCTGGATCTGGGGTGGGGAAGATGGCCTGGACACTGTTTTAAGAAAAGCAGCAACAAAGAGACGTGAGAATAAAGTAATGGGGGGGACTAGTTATAATGGTGTTAGAAATACTGATAAAAACAAAATTTTATCTTTAAACCACACTTGCAGAATTTGAAGAAATGCATACAGTTTGTGGACAAGGTGGTTGCGTAGATCCTGGGTGATGTCCTCATGCCAGTTCTTTCTCATGCCAGCACTAGCAGCTGGAGTGGCCACAGGCAGTGAGCCCATACTGCCCACACCACTGCTGTCATTCATCAGACTAGAAAACGTAGAGTGACAGAACAAGGCCTTTATACGTGACATGTCACAATTTTAGGAGAATGAGGTGCTCCTAGCTTGCAGTGGAATTTCAAAAAGTCCCATGTTTCAAGAACTGAGAGACAGTGAGAACATGCTTGCTTTGCTTACTTTTGAGCACTCATGTTGAGATGCAGCATAGGATCTTGAAGAAGGTTAGATGGTTGACTCTGAGGGACACCAACAGCCCCATTCACACCCATTGGGTTTCCACCTGGTAAAGCAAGACCAGTATATGATATACAGTTATATATATGTAAATGTTTAACAATCAATTTGCAGACTTGAGCCCAGCTTTAAGTGACCGTTACCCATAGTGTTGAGAGGCCTAGACGCTTGTTGGGCAGGCTGAGAGGGTATCTGGTTACCCTGGTAGGTGAGTCCCAGAGCTGCATAGGCTCTCTCAATTGAGCTGGGGTCTATCTGACCTGGAGTGTTAAGATTGGGAGCATTGTGTGGGCCACCTGGCGTGGTACCCAAAGCAGTGCCTAAACCCACATTAGCAGCACCAAGCAGGGCTGTGGGTGCGGAAGATGGGGGTAGAAAATGTTTGATTAAACTGTATGGCAGAGACTCTACATGAAGTAGAAACGTTTCATCACACATTAAACTTCACGCATGCACACGATTTAAACTAATTCCAAATTCAGAAATGTGGAGTATGACTAATATCCCAAAACAATGTACATTGTACCAGCTACCTAGCACACGCACAACGCGAAGCAGCATCTGGTGAAATGATACACACACTCACACTGCTGATTCCTCTTATCTCCTGCATTCTTTAGTGGCAGACAGACAGGGCAGTCATGCCGGGTGCAGTTCTTCCAATGGGAGATGATCTGTCGTGACGAGGCACAGTGTGCCACTGTAAATTAGGATGAGAAATAGCATTTAGAGATTCAATTTCATATCATAAAGAAAAATAACCGAGATCTCCTGTTCTTCACATTGTATGTACCACATATGCAACAACTAAAGGAAATGTCAGTCACTGAATGTAGTCACTAGTAAACAAAAAGTGTTTCGGCACACAAAGAGTGCATTTACATGCACCGTTATTATCTGATCATTATTGAATAGGCAGTTATCTAAATTATTCAAGTGGTCATGTAAACATCATCTGAAATCTGATGAAGCCACCTGGGTTTTAGTCCAGTAATCGGGTTACTCAGCGCATGTATACACAACTCTTTCAATTTATCTGTGCATGTACTAAAACTTGATTGGGGGAAGGGGGGGCTGGGAGCTTGTCGTCATCATCGAGCCACCTGATGAAGCAGCAAACAGGAAATAAAACATAATGGATTAAAAATATATACTGTGCATGTTAAGAAAGTGAAATGATGTGGTGTTTATCAGCACTACTCTACTACCCAGTTAATAAAACAGTGTAACTCCTTACAAGACACTTGATTTAAAAAGTGGAAACGCTCCACCGCACTACCGGAGGTGTGTAGTAACACACTGCGCTTTTTTTCCCCTGGGGCGGAATCCCAAATGTAGTTCACTGGATAGGATCAAGAATGCAAATATAAGTAATACAAGGAGATGGTGGATTACTGTGGGTAAATAAATAAAAACTAATGTTTCTTGTTTGTTTATGATAAAATGATGGATTTTACCTCATTATTTTCTTTGTTTAAACATAGTTTTCATCTTCAGTGGTTTTCGAATGCATAGAAGCTCTATAACGTTACTGCTAATGTTTTGTCAGTATAAATAGGCTAATTCATATTCAAATGCTTTCGAATACGAAATATATTTAGTAATTAAAACTTGAATGCAACTTTAAAGGAATTAGACGGTCCTAATCTATGATAACGTTAACTGCTATAGCAAGTAGATAATGCAATGCATAACATTCTTTAACACACGAGAGGTAGGTTCTGTAGGCTACAATACATCATATCACACAAATTTAAATTATTGTAGTCACTTCATTTATTTATATTCAACCTCATCACTGAAATTTAAATCCTGTGTAACGAGTAACGCATTTAAGTATGAATTGGAAAGTATGTTGTAAAAAAAATAAAATGGTTATTTGTATGAACACTTACTTTAGTCATCATTTTATAAATATTTGGATCACTTTCTGCCGTGAGCTGTTATATAAAAGATTTTTAACAAGTCCCACGCACACCTCGAGTTAAATTTTGGTGGCTTAAAAAAGACGCCGCTTCTGAATACTTAAAAGAGAAACGAATACTAACGTAACGAACAAATACTCGAGTATTCAAATTACTCGGGCCAGCCCTAGATTAAGCGTTTATATACGTACAAAGTAAAGTCAGGCATGGCCCTCCCTCAACCTACCCTGGCAGGATTTGCCAGCCTGGCAGTGCGTCATGTGGTTGAGGACGTTCTTCATAGTGCGACAGTGGGGCAGGTTGCACTGCCGTATCTCCCCATTAGCCTGTTCCCGCCGCTGGCATTTGTGGGCATGGAGCAAGAGAACCAACTGTTGCTGTATGAGTTTGCGCTTTTCTGGATCGGCTGTTGGAGGAACACCCGCTCCTCCTACTACTGAAGCCGCTGATGCTGGACCTAGCCCTCCCTGGGCATTAGGTACCATCCCAGCTGCCCCTCCAGCTCCAGCACCACCCGCTGCTGACTGCTGGGAAGCCTGAGAGAGAGACACACACAGAGAGAGAGAGAGACAGAGAGAGAGAGTTGAATATAAAGCTGTTTTTACAGGGATGGATTAAACACGTTCTCAATCAAATGACACCGAGGAAGATTCCCCAATGTAAATTACAATTTGGACCTTGTGTATGCTAAAACAGCACTTGGAGCTGTATAACCACATAATTGTAAAGGGAAAAACAAAAACAAAATGGATATGGAGCTATAAATGCTTTCTGGATGCCCTTATGTGACAAGTTAAAAGCAAAGACGCATCACACCATCAGTCCTGTTATTATGCATTAATGCTCAAATTATTCAGGCAATTGGTTCTAGCTACAAAACACAACTTAATAAATAAAAAATTTAAAAAAGAAGTTGTTGCACACATTTCAATTATACGAAGAACATGAAGAACAAAGCTTTTAAAGCCATCTGTGTCATTTGTCAGACGCACCACTCCAGGCCAAATGAAAGGGATGAGATTAGTCTTTCTAGCTCATGTAAGATTTATATGGCTTTGACATGTATGAAATATGACTCCACAAAAGAAAATAAGACAAAATATGAATGGATGTCATTTAAACTGCTACAAATCTATCTACTTACCATGGTTGGCATGCCTGGCATAGGCTGGTTTTTTTTGTCCATGTTGAATTGGGCCAAGCTGTTGGGTAAACCCGTTTTGTTCATGAGCTGCGGGGGGAGCCCTCCACCACTTAGACTCTGACCTGCATTTTGACTATAGGGGCCTCCATAGGGGCCTGCACCTCCCATCATCCCCATCTGGAATCACGGGGGGGAAGGAACAATATAAAAGAAAGGAGGTAAAACAGACAGCGATGGGGATTATCATTTTTTATACAGATAAATGTTACATGACAGTAGCTGAAAGACTTAAAGTGAAATTTGTTTTAACATCAGACTCAATTACTAGAGCACCAGACAAAAATATAGGCGATGGCGATTTCCGAGACCAGACTTGTTCCATTTTAATGAAATCGTTGTTGCTGTATCTCCAAATCAAGGAGTTATCGATGCGTTTTGATGCAATAAAACCTGGAAGTGCACATTTGTTTGGGGTGAAATGTCAGACAAAACTGTGTTGGTGCATAACCAACAGTAAAAACGCTTGTTCACACATTTATCTATCCTAACAAAAATGCTATATACACACACACTAGACTAGAAAGCTAATGGATTTCATTTGTATACAAGTAATACAAATGTACTGCCAAGTAATTTGTTTCAGGAAATTAAATAACTTAAGCCCACAGCCAAATGTACAAATCTCTTAACAGCCAGCCTAGCAACCTACTGTAGCGTATAATTATTAAATGTAACGACGTGCCTTATATTCAATAGCAACTACTGGAAGACAAGGAATCAAATCCTGCACTCCATAAAATAAAATAAAAAATAGAGTTTATTAGTAGGGACTTGCAGGGCAAATGGCCTTTGACTGGATGTTTTGCTTTCACTGCAAGTATGCAGACTGTATTAATGTGCAATATGCCTTTTGTTTTGAATGGTCAGATTTTTTTTCAGATTCTACCCCATACAGGTCAGGCTAATTACATATCTGCGTTCTAGAGATTTCAACATGTGGTTGAAGATATCTATACATGATCTTTACATTACACATAGCAGTAAAGAAACTTTTGTTGCCCAAAAAAAATCACTACCAAATGCAACGAGGAGAGAGAAGCCAAAGACAAAAGGTAAAAATGACTCCTGGAACAGTTGATGAGACCACTAGCCTACCTTGTTCAGTGCTGCAGGCTGCTGTGCTCGGAGTCCACCTTGGCCTCCTGCTGCCTGCTGCTGCTGCTGCAGGGTCTCAGCCAGCAGGTTACTGTTACTGCCCATGCCTGGATTGGGGTACCCCATTCTGGGTGTGCCATTCATCATCTGTCCTCCCATCATGCCTTGCTGCTGAGGCGTAGGGGCCCCTGGCTGCTGCTGACCATTACCTTTCTGAGGTCCAAGCATAGTTCTGTTCATGCCACCCACCATCCCTGCCATCTGTTGCTGCTGCATCAGGTTGGCTTGCTGAGGGGAGAGGTGCTGCTGCCCATGAGGCGCCATGTTCTGGGGTCCTGGAGATGCCTTCATACTCCCCATAAGGCCCATAGATGCCCCAGCTGGGCTGCCTCCTTGCTGCTGTTGTGCTGCTACAGGTGGCGCTCCAGATCGGAGCAGCTCAGAGAGTTGTTTGTGCTTGGCTGCTGCATCGTGGCCAGCAGTGCCGACCCCGCCGAGCCCACTGACCGCTGCTCCACCACCGCCCAGGCTGGTGTGAAGCTGCCCAAGGTCCCCTCCATTCGCCACAGCCAACTCAGAGGAGCTGATGAGCTCGTCTGGCAGGTCATGCTCCAGGTCAAAGAGTGAGCCAAAGTCTACAGGAAAAACAAACAAACAAAAACAAAAAAAAAGTTTTAAAAAAAATGAGAATGAGCAAAGAGATGGATACCAAGGAGGACAAGTGTTATTGTGTAAGGCATATCCTGAGATTGAAAACTACTGCAGAAAAAAATATACAGGTACGCCTATGACCAATGTGTTTCTTTACTTCGGCAGTATTAGTACACGATGTTTGTAATCAATTTACTCAGCTGCATGAGCCTAGCCATCCCTCACAGCTTTTGCCTGGAGTTATTAAAAGTCATTAACATGTACTCAAAATCAGCAGTCAAACGCACAGTCAAAGGTCAACGTCTGATATCTCTGCTCAGTGCAAGCTGTAATCTGAAAGAGTGCCAAACACGGACCAAGTCATAAGGTCTACGCATGAAGCTGCCAGGACACGAACACAAGAGGAAAGGATTCTTACGATCCACTCATCAACCCACTTTGAGAATTCAACACGCTTCAACGCCACTGTAATTTACTGAAGTCACATTTAACCAGGAAGGCGTGCAATGGACCTCTGAAATCATTCAAAAGACTTCTACTAACTTAACGAATTGCCACAAACGTTAATTTACAAAATAAAAAACAAAAACGCAGTACCGTGACTCGAAGATATAAAACGCATAAAAATATAATAGAAAATGTTTTCCTTTTACATGCGTTACTGGTTTTAGTAGACTGTCAGCATTTAAATCTTTCTAACAAAACAACAAGCATCAAGATCTTAAAGTTTAAAAAAAAAAATGAATCATCTCACAGGAGCTTTTTGACAGTGAAGGAAAACCAACAACAACAACAACATGCCCTCCGTGTTTAGTTGTACTGTGTACTTGATACACACGTTTTGACATGATGTGTGTTAATCCACATGAAGCTGGTTAACACAAGACCGTAAATATTACGCGGGGTGTTATGTGTTATGGAAAATACTAACATGCGAACAAGGTGTACAGATTGTAGCGTAATAGAAAACAAACATCTGAACGAGGTTTAGAAATTGCCCTGCTAGGACGCAACGAGTTAACCACTTTACCAAACAATATCCGAACTTTACACTTGTGGCCATCCTTTGTTTAGTTCTCTCTCTTTTTTTAATTTTTTAAAAACATATCGGCCTGTAAATATGAAATATTAACACACACACCCAAAGTACGTAGGTCCATTAATAGCGTTAGGGCTGAACAATGGAAACAGATGCAGATGAAAAGAAGAAGAAGAAGGGGGGAAAAAAATGACCTAAGACAAACGCGTATTTGCACCAACTAGCTAGCTGTACTGGCTCGCTGGTCAGTTAAATGTGTGTCTCATGGTCAACTCGACTAACGTCCGTTTTATCACAAACATCACGAACGGTCGTCAAGTGTGCTAATTTTCTACTTTAACCAGTTAATAAGCCAAAGCCAGCAGCGGGTCAAAGAACGACGCCAAAGCCAGTTAGCCAACTAGCTAACAATGCCAGAGGGAGTCGGAGTTGTAACAACTGGGCCTGAAGCTGCGGCATTTATAGCTATACCGTGTTAAGACTAGCTAGCTGACCAGCTAACAATATTAGCTGCACCTTTAGTTTCATCACAACTGTGCACCGCAAAAATAGCGACCAAAAAAGCCGAAGACAATTCCAGAAGAATCCTGTCGAAACACATTTACTGTAGCCCTAAACTGAGATTTGTGTCGGTCAACCGACTTAGGAGTCACATTAGAGTCCAAGTTGTTGTGGGGGGTTTTGGTTTTTTTTCCTACGCTGATTGGATAAAAAAAAAAACTCGCTAACGTTAGCTCAGCAGGCTAATGAGGGTTGATCTTTGTCGGATTGTTAGCCAACAAGAGATGGGCTTTGATGTAGCCAGTTAGCTCCGTCCGTGAGCCGTTCAAATATATATATATATATATAAAAACTTCACAGCAAAAATAAATAGATAAAAATGTGTCGACAAATAATCTTTCACTAGATGAAATAATAAAAATGTGGTATTCAGGACAGTGAATCTGTGAACATGACTTTGTAGCTCACCACTTCCTTAAGTCAACCAATTTCAGCTGAACTAAGTACTCTCATTGTGGAACTAACTGAATTGAATTAAAGCGACGGTAACCGTGTTGTTTATTTGTCGCTAGCTGAAAGTGTTAGCCTCTCTAAATTAAGACCATAACGCCTGCTGCTGCACACGTTGTTGTGTTTAGCACCACACAAGCTACAGCTCTGGGCATCTGGGTACAATGTTGTGATCCGTTTGTGCCAAATCTGGGAAACAGCACTCCCTAACTTAGCTTACCAATCAAGCGGCAAGCTAATGTTGTTGCTAACTAACTAGCCAAGCTAGCCGCCTTAGCACCTGACGGCTAACTGGCACAGTAGGTGCGAAGCTGGAATGACAAGCTAGGCTAACGCTAGCTAGTCCCGTACGGTCCGACGTCGTTAGCTCGCAAACTAGCTGCGTTTGCTAGCTACGGCAGAGGAAGAAGAAGAAGAAGAAGAAGAAAAAAAATAGAAAATTACCACACGCTTCTGCCCAACATGACAATATAAGATCGCGCAAATCCAGGCGATAAAGGGGTTAAACGTCCACAATAATTCGGTCTTTGGCTATATGCGAGATGAAATATAAAATATATATATATATATATATTTACCGTTTCCATCGCTGGCGGAGACAGAAAGTGCCGGAGAGGATAGTTTAGGCCTCTTGGCTGAAGGCGGGCCAGAGTCCAGAACGTTCTCGGCCATATTTTTTTTTTTTTTTACGAATTAAAAATATATATATATCCGCAAAGATAGGCGTCGTCGCCTAGTAGCGAGCCTCGTCTTTCTCGTCGCCTTCAAAATTCGACTTTTCCCCCTCCTTTTTGGGGACGAAGGAGGGGAAAGTCCCGTGTACAAAATACTCCTCTTTCCTGGGTTCGCCTCTCGATTTCGGCTTCGGCGTATCAACCCCCTCCCCAGCGCGATTTTTGTTCTTTATAAATTTCTGCGAGCGGAGGAGGAGGAGGAGGATGAGGAGGAGGAGGATGATGAGGAGGAGGAGGGGGAGTCGACCAGAGACCATCAAAAGATACACGTATTAACTCCTGACCCGCTCAGGTCCTACCTATAACAGCACCGTAACCAAAACCAACCCGTTTCCTAAATTTGCACGTATTTTCCGCGTACGCGTTTGGAAGAGGGCTATTTAGAAGAAACAAAAACTGGCAGCGCACGAAGCTGATGTGAACTTCACTTTACCTAACTGTTAGGTTTTTTTTTTTTTTAAATAAAAAATATTAATGCAATGTTAACGTCGTCTTGGTTTTCTTCCTTCTCGTGAATGTATTATCGTTGGCCATTTTTGTAGTTTGTCTTTTAAATATTGTATCCGCGCTTGCCAACATGGCGGTGTGGACAATATTTTGTGAGTTGTCTTTAAAGTCATGAAATGCCCTGAAACCCAGAACTTGCAGATTTTCTTCCACAAGCAGTATGCCTGTGTTTCATGGAAAAATGTCACAGTTGTTCGTTAGGGAATGTTGCATACAGGATCATTTACAGCTATCTGGAAACCCTGAGCCATGAGATCCAATATTGAGTGATTACTAAAAAAAATAAATTAAATCAAAAGATTATTGAAAAGATGGCTCGATATGTGCAACTCGAAATCAAAAGCGCACCCTAACCATGCTGAGGTGATTCCTGGCCTGAATGCCCCCCCAGTGCCATCTGATGTTCGATGCAGTCGTGTGCCCTAAAGGATCCGTCACCTACACATAAAGGGTGGTGGGTTCCCTTTCTTTGGCATTACTTGATTTACCAGTCAGTTGGGTGTCTGCATGGTCATGTGGCCCACCTGAATGCTTAGTGATCCCCAAGCATGTTGAGACAGCCAGCAGTAATGCACTGTAGGACTGTTCAAAACCAGTAATGCATAATTCCATTGGGAGAAGCAGTTCACTGGCATCTCATTGTGTAGCTGTTGGGTGACTGGAGCTCTCTGAACTTCTGACTCACCTCTTGTTGTTTATTTTCTATTCATATGGATATCCTAAAGACTTGCACTT
>JAOUQW010000049.1:13096843-13110646 GCA_028565825.1 Olivaichthys viedmensis
AAATGCCACTGTTGTGCTTAAAAGCTACATTGTGTGTGGTTTTATTCTATAGTGCATATAACAGATTAAGGTTTAAAGATACACTTGAGGTGGTTGTTAAGAATCGGGGCTTTGCAATACTTTGGGTTAACTGTTATAGGGGAACCCTTAAAGGTCCAAGTAGAAAAGTTGAACCCCTTTAGGAAGCTAGGAACCCTTAACTGTCCAAAGTACCCATGAGAAAATTTTTTTCCTAAAAGTGTACTATATAAGCTTTGCACATAACCAGCGATGTATTGCTAGATTGAGCTCCTGCCCCTTTGCTGTATAGATTAGCATCTATCCCTCTTTCCCAGCTACATTTTGCTGAACCTGCATATGGAGGTGTATTTTTGATATCTGTTTGCTCTGGCAAGTTTGTATATTGACTCTGTTTATTGAGCAATTAGTTTGTATTTATTTGCTGTGGCATTGGGAAACTGCAGGCTTAAGCTGCACAATGGCACCACGAGTGTGATAAGCAACTGTTTAGGATTCTGCGTTTATCCCATCAGCTCCTCAGGCACATTGACTCCAGTTATTGAGCCAAAGCATATTTGTTTACCTGTAGGGCTGTGGTGCAATTACAGAAGTGGCTGTGAGATGGGACTGTGTGTTAGGATAAGGGCTTAAACCAGCTCGTTTATAATCCACGCTATCTCCCTTTGCCTCTTATACGACAGAGCACAGTGATCATAGCACGTCCCGAATCCTTCACTTCCTGCTGACTCACAGCCATTCATTCGGATCAAACTCACTTCCACACACTCAGATTTCCGCTCTAACGGAGCTGCTACTTCACTTTTTTGACATCAGGTATCGACACGCACACTCTTTGTGATACATCTCGGCACTACTACTGCTCTCCTCACTCACGTTCATTATGGTATGCAGCACATCATTCTCTTTCTTTCACACACAAAGACCCCCCACCCTGACGCAGGAACAGTGAGACTCTCACTTGGCCTTGTCCCCCTGGCAACATGGAGTGCAGTGCCCATGGCGTAGCTTCGTGCCACAGCCGAATGGAAGTGAAAGGATGACTGCTTAAATAATCATAGCTATTCACTATTCCCACTCTGCCCTGGATTACAGCACTACGTGGTGGGAATCTCTAAGGACCTCATGATTCGATTCGTTTTTGATTCACAATGCGATTATAAATCGATTCTTTATGCATCTTAATTTAATTACTTGATTTATTGATGTATCAACGGTCTAATTGAATCTAAAAACATTGTGTGTCCTAAAAGTGGTATTACATGTACAGTGCATTCAGAAAGTAACCCCTTCACTTTTTTTCTCATTTTGTTACGTTACAGCCTTACGGTAAATGTGTTAAATTCATGTATTTCTCATCAATCTGCAAAAAATACTCTATAATGAAAAAGCATAAACAAGTTTTCAAAGTTTTGTAAATTTAATAAAAATATAAAAGGTTTCTGCAACTTGATTAAAGTTCAATGGATTGGACATGATTTGGAAAGGCACACCCTACAGCTTACAGTGCATGTCAGAGTAAAAAAACAAGCCCTGAGGTCAAAGAAATTGTCCGTAGACCTCCAAGACGGGATTGGGTACTTAAAAATCTCTGCTGCTTTGAATGTCCCAAAGAACACAGTGGCATCCATCATTCTTAAATGAAAACCAAGACTCTTCCTAGAGCTGGAGCCCAACCAAACTGAGCAAACGGGGGAGAAGGGCTGTAGTCAAGGAGGTGCCCAAGAACCTGAAGGTCACTCTGACGGCACTCCAGAGGTCCTGTGTGGAGATGGAAGAACCTGCCAGAAGGACATCACCTGTACAATTCCATCCCTACAGTGAAGCACAGCATCATGATGTGGGCTTGTTTTTCAGCAGCAGGAATTGGGAGGATTGAGGAAAAGATGAACAGATCAAAGTATAGAGTCATCCTTGAGGAAAACCTGCTAAAGAGACCTCAGGACCTCAGATTGGGGAAAAGGTTTTCCTTCCAACAAGACCCTGACCTGAAACACACAGCCAGGACAACACAAGAGTGGCTACGGGTCTGTGAATGTCCTTGAGTGGCCCAGCCTTGAACCCGACTGAAGATCTGTGGAAAGACCTGAAAATAGCAGTACAGCCACGCTCCTCATCCAACCTGACAGAGCTTGAGAGGTTTGGCAGAGAGGAATGGAAGAAGATCTTCAAATCCAGGTGTGCCAAGCTTGTAGTAAGATTTTACCCAAGAAGATTTTAAGGCTGTAATCGCTGCCATGGTGCTTCAACAAAGTTTTGAGTAAATGCGTGCATAAAATGTGATATTTCAATTTTTTTTAAATAAATTTATAAAACCTATTTCTGCTTCATTCATTATGGGTAATTTTTTGCAAATTGATATGAAAAATGAATTCAATCCATAGTAAGTAAAGCATGGCAAGTACCTCTCGCTATGTCATGGAGCTTGGGTCGGGGTTACACATGGGGAGGAGTAACACATGTAATTCCGCCCATAACTATTTTGATTGGCTGTTCGATTCAGCCAGTGTTCTGCTGGTGGATTTTCATACAATCGATGTAACAGGAAGATGTCTGGTGATTTGAGAATAAGGAAGTGATCATGGATCCAACAACTAGTTTATGTCTAGTTGTATGTTTATACATAAAAACTAATATATTTATATTCAATTTTATTTTATACATATCCACTACTTTCTTGTGGTGATTTATAATGTAATTTCAAACCTTGAAAAAACAACTTTATAAATCAAGCTTTTTTTTTTTAGACTTTCAAGCATCTGTAAAAGCCATGTTTACAACGAGAATATCATAACTACATGTCTACATAATGTTAGGCAGATAATGGGAAATGATACAGCAAGCTAAGTTAGCTAGCTATGTAGCTTAGCTAATGTACTGTATATTAACTAGCTCTATTTACAGCTTTATTTGCATATCATGAGTGCATTATATGTAATGATACAGACAAAAACAAAGGGTAGCTACAAGTATTTAATGGCTATCCTGTCACGTCAAATTACAAAAATTTGACGTTTGTTATTAATACTGTACATCTTTTTGTTTTCATCCTTCTCTGACTACACATTGAAAATCACTCCGCTTTTTCCGTGCCCATGTGCTTCAACCAATCATACACTTAAGGTGGAATAACACGTGCTACTCCGCCTACAAGGTGTAACCCCGTCCCAAGCTTCTGGCTGCAGCGAGGACCATCTCAAGCATGAGGAAAAAGTGAAGGGGTCTGAATACTTTCTGAATCCACTGTATATGTTAAACTGCAGTGACAGTGAAATTAACCTCCTGTCACACAGAGGTACATGATGAATGACTTTCCTCAAACAGGGGTTATTTACTTTTTCTTTGTGTTAGCTGCGACCTCCACCAGAATTAAAGTGATATTAAATGTTTTCCAGACATCATCAACAAGATAAAAAGAGTCTATTTACACAGGGGTGCTTTTAGTGTTTAATGGCTGCTGCCATGAACTGATTTAATTTTGCATTTAAGAATTTGATATAGTGTGAGTGTGTGCGCGTGAGAGAGAGAGAGAGAGAGAGAGAGAGAGAGAGAGAGAGAGGAAGGGATAGAGAGAGAGAGCGAGAAATGCATATAATATAATAATATACCAGAGGTTCTCAAACTTTTTTTTGTGTAAAAAAAATTATAGAAGATACAAAGATTCATACTTTAAGAAAAACATGTATGAGACAATCTGTTGCAGAAATGACCCAAGAAGGCCATACCCAAAACGATGTTATGATACTAAGCTACAAAATCTGACCCCAACGTGCACAGAGGACTAATGGGAGTTTGCCTTGGGCGCCAACTTGTAGAAATGTAAGTAACTTACAACCATGGGTATCTTATGACATGATATCATAGATTACGACCCATCCACACACTTAAGTCATTTCTAGTTAATTGCCACACAAATGGCTGCCAGAATATCTTTTCAATTATTTTAATGGATAACAGCAATTACAGGACAACCTGTAGAGATTTAAAGCAAAGCTCTGTGTTTTTTTTTTATAACATGATGTGCAATATATTAAATACTGTAACACCTGGCTAATGCATGACAAGCTTTTGTGTGGAAATAAGACTTAAACATATGTATGTTTATTGCTGAATTGTGTGTGCATGAAATGTGTGAAATGGCAACTTGAACATTTTCATTTGTATCCAGTTTGAAACTGTCAAAAGCTTCATTTAGCTACATGCAGCCTAATAGTCTGATAATAATCCGATTGATATCTCAGTCAGAATGAAAAACATGTCGAAACCTGAATCAGAATAGAGTAAACTGATTGAGGCCAACCCAAATTAAATTTATATCTGATCGAAAGGTGTGAATAATCCGTTTTATAATCTGTTGGAATGGAAGAAATATTGGCGTGTGTGTGTGTGTGTGTGTGTGGAACTACCTTGTCAAGCAATTTATTCAATATAGAATACAAAAATATATATACAAACAAGTTTTGAGTGACTTCACGACGGGGTATCAGAGTACAGTCCTGGAGTGTTGCAGATTTGTGTTTTCCCTCTTTAAGCCCATGAAGACCTTGATAATTAGCTAATGCGTTTTATCAGGTGTGTTAACAAAGGTAGGTGCTAATTGCTGCGGCCCTCCAGGACTGGAGTGTGTCACCCCTGCTATAAGCTTGTTAAAAACCAAAGTGAGGTTATTGAGCACTTGAACTAATGATTGAACATTCTGAGCTAATGTTAGCTACTTGTAACTGACAGGACTCACAGGCCTTAGTCTTACAGTTAACACTTAATGCAGCACCTCGCTTACTATAAACGTGATTCGGATTGCATGTAACATACAGGTACATGAAGCCTTTCATAACAGTCTCCATATAGTGCACTGTTTAACGAGTTGTACCATTTCATAAGTCATATCTGAAAGCCTAATGTACAATATGGAATGCCCCCATGAAGTCCAACCATGCATTGAAGGGTAGTGTCCACTATGGACGGTATATAGACGCCTACGGGATTTTGAGCCCCCCTAATACACTTTACAGCTTGTAGGGATTGTGAAGTAGGCCTAGGGAGCAGGGAGTAGGGAGTAGGGAGTAGGGAGCAGGGAGTAGGGAGTAGGGAGTAGGGAGCAGGGAGTAGGGAGTAGGGAGCAGGGTGCCATTTCATACACAGGGCCAGTCTGACGCGCAGGTAACTTGTTGGTCGCTTGACAGTTGCTTGGAGTCTGCGCAGTGCAGGATTGCAGGCGGGGGGAAAAAAAACGGAAACCAACGTTGCCAGATTGGGTGTTTCATCTATAATATTTTGGATTAGGCGCAAGACTTAAGAATGTGATGGCCGATATAAGATATCTAAGATCACATTAAAATTATAGCGCACGTTTCAGACTCAGTCCTGGAGGGCCACAGCACCACAGAGTATAGGTTCCTCTGTCATTTAACACACATGATTTCACTCATCTGCCAAATTCCCAAGGCCTTCATGGGCTGAATTTGGTTGTGTTAGATAAATCTCCGCCATGCTACGGTCCTCCACGATCTGAGTTCGACACGCCTGAATTATAGCTTGACAGGTTTATTGTGATTTCGACGTGATTTATAACCGCGATTGGTCTCGGAAGAGTCGCTCCAATCTGGCAACCCTGGCGGAGCTCGAGTCGTTTAGAGCAGCGGGCAGCTACGCCACACACACACACACACACACACACACACACACAGAGCGGGAGAGAGTCCGAGTTGTTCAAGTAGGCTGCAACAAAAAAAAAAAAAAAAAACCCTCCACAGAACATATCAATATTAATCATTTATTGCCTAATGGCTACGAAGGAGAAAGGGAAACCGGCGCAATGGGATGTAACTGAAAGCGCAGTCCGTTCGGCACACAGCAACCAAAACAACAATAACAACAACAACAATAACAGCAAAGACAACGAAGGAAGTGAAGGAACAGCCGCCGCCACGTCTGCACCTATTGAAACAAGCGGCGCAGAGAACCGCGGAACGGGGAACGGAGCCGGGGTCACCCGCACCGGAGGCTCCAACGGGAAATGGGTCCGGCTCAATGTCGGCGGCACCGTGTTCCTAACGACGCGCCAGACACTGCTCAAAGAGCAGACCTCCTTTCTGTACCGCCTGTGCCAGCAGCAAGACCTGCATTCTGACACGGTAAGACAATGACCAGGCGTAATATGTTTGGAGAAATAAATATCCACTACATACCACTAGACCCGAACTGGACCACGAGTACCGCGGTTCTGAGTCGGATGATGGGCTGCGGCGCTCGTGCAGCATCCCAAACGTTCAGCATCTCGCGTGACTGAAGCGATACTTACGACCCCTTTTGTGGTGCATACTGTGGTGCATACTGTGGGCTACCATTCACGTCTGTCTTGTTGGGAGAGGAAGAAAATATTTTTGTCGTGTGTGTGTGCAGTAGAGAGTGAATTGAATGGAAAATGAACGTGGGCCCCCTCTTTTATAGAAAAAACAAATGTCCTTTTGGGTTTTTCACTCTGCCTGGTAATTCTTCACTGAAATGTACGTCTTTGACAATGGGTTAAGGAGAATGGCCACCATCCCTTTACATTGTCCACCATTTCTGTCATTTCTGTCACTCCTCTCGCCTCCTTCTCCTTTTCTCCATCTCCCACACGTTTCATGCGCCTTTCAGCATCAGCCCTTTCAGAGAGCATCCCCTCGCTGCACTCGTGCTTTCTTTTCAACATCACGCAACCCGCTTTGTGCAATGTGTCTCGTTGGGCTAAGGCTCCATAAACTATTTGTCTCTTGAGCACTAAATGTCGATTTTGCTATTTATTTGAGAGGCTCTGTTGTAATGGAGTGGGGCTTCCTCTGGCCCTGTTGTAGGCACATTGAGGCATGGCACATTGAAGGCTGCCAGAACTCCAGTTAAAATAAATATCAATGGAGCCCTCGTGGTTCTATTCTGGGTTCTGTTTTTTCCCCCTAAATGTTCAAGGATTGTTTTCTCCTCCTGGGTGTGCTCATGTAGGCCTTATTTGTTTTTTTTGTTGTTAATAGGAATGAGGACTTGGGTAATACAATTTCTACAATTTAGGATTCCAAAATCAGCAGCTATAATAATAATAATAATAATAATAATAATGATAATAGACAATACCCTAAGAGCAACTCTCTAAGTGATATGGGATGTGGCGCTACTGGATGATTTCTGCTTATGGAGGAAAAGTGCTCTGTCCTTGGTTTCTTTGACCTTTATATAGCACTTGAGCAATTTAAAATTTGTAATGCTCGCTTTCACTTCACCCTCTAAGTGGCTGAGGCCTATATGTTTTGTTAAAGTGGGATGTAGTCCACTCTTAAAAATCAGACAAAGGTGAAAGGCTTTTTCCATACCCACTTTTCTCTGATTTGTATGAGTGGTGAAATGACAGAAGCACAGACTAGCAATGAAAGGGATAGATCAGGAAAAGTGATGATACACCTTGCCGTGTTGATATAAACAAGCCCTTTGTTTGCCTACCAGGTAGTTTCTATGGGATGCAGGTGGTTTGCTACAGGGACTTGCTCATGTTACCGTGTGCAAATGCAGAGTGGAACATTAACACAGGTCGAATGTGTTAACAAATGGTGTGCTTGTCTTCTTAGGAATTACACTGGGTGTGTGTGTGTGTGTGTGTGTGTGTGTGGCTGTTCTTGAGATTGTTATCGCCTAGTTACAGTGTTTTCATTGCACATCTTGATACGTGATCAACAATCCAATGAACTAAAGATACATTTAAAGTACAATTCAGTGAGATGGAGCTGTTTTAATGCAGTACAATGATATTCAGTTTTGTGCAAGTAGTTCTATCTTAAAATGATATTTCTAACCATAGATACATCTCTTACAGTGGTGACACAGTTGCCTCTTTAGCAAGATTTCCTTGTTTGAATACAAGGGAAATCTCCCACTGACGCATCTTGGAGGTAAAAGTACATTTTAAAAGATTACAACTGATTTTGGGCACATTTTTTTGTAGACTGGCTGTTTGATTTTCTTTCACTAGCTCCCACACTAGCTAATGCAGAAGGAAGCCAGCGATGAATGCCTGGTTTATGTTTTGTCAGAAGGGCTCCTGAGAGTGGTCGGAAACAAACTTTGGAAAGCCCTGAGGGTTTATGGTCTTTCAGAACAGTGGGAGGATCGGGGGGGGGGGTTCAAAATAAATTGTTGACACGTATTACCCTTTTACAGGATAGGTAGGCTATTACGTGAGTCGAGGCTTTTTAATTTAACTAATAACTTATTTAAAGCAGAACGCATGTATGACTCGTCTCCAGCTTCGTTCCATATTATGAATTAAACCTAAATGGGCAAGCTACTTTAAAAATGTAGTTAGCTAAGCTATAAGTTACTCTACAAAAAAACAAAAAACAGTCCCTAAACACTAACTCCATAAAAACATCTACATTGCGCTGACTTAAAAAAGAAAATCAATCAACCTACAAGAAATACAAAATTTGGACTATTTTATCGTCTGAGTAGCAGAGTAGCGTTGACACACTACATCATTTTATTTTAGTCTAGATAGATCTAGACTTATTCATAGCCTTGATATAATGCAGACTGCGTTCAGAAAATTTAAAAATAGTAATAGTAGTGTTTATCTCCTTTACTTGGCTGATAAAATAGTTTAACCCTTTACTAGCAACTTGATTTGAAAAGAAACAATGTTTCCACCTCGCTGAAGTTAAACTAATAAATTCAGTACTGTAAAAATGTACTCACCCTTTGAGCTGACTTCACTTGGTCCAAGGTGGAAGTTTTCATTCCTGGCTGGCTCACCAAACTCCTAGATTGCAGTCCCTCGCTGCAGAGATTTCCTCAGTAACTTCGTGGTAAACATCAACAACTCGTATATAGATGGAATATATAGTTTATTTGTACACACATGTCAGCATGCGGGTTGCATTGACCACGATAATAGGGTTCATTATGACTTGTTGGTGGAGATTGTGACAGTGGTGGAGGACCCAGCCATCTGATTTTATGAAGTTGATGTGTTGCGACACACAGTTAGTGTACAGCTAATGTGTGTGAGACAGAGCAAGCAAGCTCGTATTTGGAGACATCGAGATGTCTTTGCTTGTGTGTGTGCACTCTTTGAAGTTGGGGCAGCTATATTGTAAATGTTGATAAATACATTATAAAATACTGATTCGAATCAGTGAATCTTTGTATGCCTAGTTTTAATGTGTTCATGTGGTGCATGTTGTGACATTAGTGTCTGAACTGTGTGTTGTCTTTTTCAGTGTTGTCTTTTTCAGAAGCATTGTCTCTTTGAATGGCAACAGAAATTGCTAATGGTGTTGATGACCAATTAATAGCTGAGTAGCAGGAACATTAAGCTTAGGATGTACAGTATATCGTGATGTAGTGACAGCAAGGCCACTACATCCACCTCTCCATTTGCATCCTAACAAGCTCTTCTTTCTCACACACACACACACACTCTCACCACACTCTTTGAAAGCTCTGACCCTTTCTCTTACCTTTTTTATCCTTCCTCCGTTCTCATTTTGTCTCCCTTTTTTCTTTCCTTCCTTACTTTTTGGGTAGTCATGCGTAAGGCTGGCTTGTGTCATGTTCTCCGCAGGGCATCATGTAAAGAACAGCCTTATCTCCAAGCTAAGGAAAGGTTTTCCCGCAGTGTTCTTATGGTTAATTCGCTGCAGCGAGCAGCCACTCAGCCATGCGAGGCAATGACAGTGACCATCCTGACCTGCAGTTACAGCCTCTTTGCATTTCTATCTAATTTTTTTTCTCCTTACTTTTTACATTCTCTGTAGCTGTACACTTTTATTCTTATACATGGTTTCTCAACTACACTGCTCCTAACCCTCTTTTTCACAGGGTCTGGTTTAGTGAGATAAAGCATTATATAACTGTGCGGATAAAGACATTTTATATGCGAGGCTAAATCCAAAACTAAATCCTGACGGAGACTGAATCTTTGTGTGTAGGATGAAAGTGGCGCCTACGTGATCGACAGAGACCCTACATACTTCGGCCCTATACTCAACTACCTTCGGCATGGGAAACTGGTTTATAACAAGGAACTGGCTGAAGAAGGTGTGTTTTTTACTATGGGTATTTATAAACTGCTAACGTTGGTGCTCACCCCCGCAAGCATCTCAACATGTCACAACGGTAATATTTCTTTTTGGGTGAAATGCCTCGTACACAACGCCGAATTCCCCGATGTTCCTCCCTCTTCAAAGTGGATAAATTCGAGCCACCGGGGCTGTAAGCAGGGGATTTTGGTGAAACATAATAGGTTTTGGTGATTAACAACCAAAGATGCACTTTCTGCCCATTATGCTGCTTGCTACTTGATATTGCTGCGAGTGTGAGCTAACTCAGGGGGGGAGGGGCGGTGAAACGACATAAAATGATTGGGAGTAGACAAAAATATATAATAACCATTCTCGGATGATGTAATCATTACGTCAGTGGCGGAGAAATAGTCGCTGCACTTTAGTGAAAGATTACGGACAGAGTAGAATTTTGTCTTTTAAGTGATTAGTACAGATGAATCGTGCACAATCTGGTCTGAGACACATTTTAGCCAAATGTTATGCATGTATAAATACTGCTGTCTCTCAAAGCCACATTTGACAGCCAAACCCCTCTCAAAACACTCCATCATAACGCTCGTGATCCTTTATTACAATCACTGAAAGTGCCCAGCACGATCCGTTTCTACCAGTCTTCAGTTTGTTCTCGTACCCAAATCGATCTTTACAAAAGTCTAAAGAGCCGTTTTATTCTTAAGATCGACAGCCGAAGTTGGCTCCTTTTTCTTAGTTTAAAGAAAATAAAAATGCACCGACCAATGCACCAACCATCTTTTGCATGGAACAACTGGAAACAAAGGAAGAACACAGGAAATTGATTGTCAAAAGTTATGAACCTGCATATTACGTGCAATACAGCAATTGGATTATTCGGCTAACCAGAGACATTTGACTACATGTGGTTAAAATCTTATGAGAAGTTCCAGATATAAGTGGCATGAACTGACCGGGGGTCATTTACTTTTTTGACATGTCTGTCTGTAATTTCAGGTGTCTTGGAGGAGGCAGAATTCTACAACATCACTCCACTGATTAAATTAATTAAAGAGAGGATTCTAGAACGAGACTGTAAGGCCTCTCAGGTAATGAGCAATCTGTCTTTCAGTCATACTAAAACCATATTCTGTTTAATTTACATTTTAAAAGCTGCAGTACATAATTTTTGTTTAAAATTAAATTAAAACTATTAGTCAGTACTATAAAAAATACTTTAAAATTGGTGTTCTTGTGCTGAAGTGAGTCATCCTGGAAAGTCTAAAATAGTCATTCAAAGTCAGTTGAGTTAGATTTGGAGGAAATGAGAAGTAAAGTTGTGTGTCATCAGCGTAGCGGTGATGGGAGAAGCCATGAGATCTGATCACTAAACCCAGAGATTTAGTATATAAGGAGAACAAGGGTGGACCAAGAACTGACCCCTGGGGAACTCCAGTATTGAGGCTAGGAGAGTAGTTTCAGTAGGATGCATAGCCTTGTATCCTAACTGGTTGACATCCAGGAGGTTATTTAGCCGGATAGACATATTGACTTGAGCAGACTTGAAGATGGAAGGAACCAGACTGTTTGATAGTGATGTGTTGATCATTGTGGTCACGTACTGACCAAGGTCGCTGGAGATTGTCTGGAGAAGTGTGAATGGTATTTGGGTTGAGTCGGCAGGTTGTTGGATGATTTATGGTCATCAATGTGGCTTTTTATCCTCAGTAAGCGGCTTGCACCCACATTGTGTGTATGTGTTTGTTCCATTTTGGCTGGCTGGCTGGCTAGCTGAAAGATGACTTAATGTTGGTGACTTTCTATGCAAAGTGCAGCATGAAGTCATGAGCTGTAACAGAGAATGTGTGAGGGGGAGAAGGATGGTTAAGTAAGGAATAGAAGGTGGAGAAAAATTTACGTGGGTTAGAGATGTGTTGATTTTTGAATGCAGTGTGAGAGAATTGGCCGTCTGGCTGGCTGTGGTCCACTGAATGACTGGGAGTTCCTAATGGTCATGTGAAATTCCATTACTGGCTACTTGTGAACGGTTGTTGAAAGCCAGTGTCTTCTTATTTTAGGTGGTTGCATGTTAGGGTTGCCAACCCTCTCGGACTCTGGTAATTAGCCTCAGTCCCCCGGTTGTCCGGTTGAAATAATAAATAAAATAAATTTAAATTGAAGCACGTGGGTTTTATTTAAAGCTATAATTTCACCCTCTCTGGTACAAAATGCTATTGCAAGCTACAGTACTGTGCAAAAGTCAGAGAGCACCCTTTTGTTTATTTAGTTTTCAATCAAATGGCCATTCAGTACTTTTTGTTAATTATTTGGTGGTAAACAATAATGATGGGAAAATGTATTTAACAGAAAATCCAACAAAAGTCTTCAACACTAAGTACAGAATAAAATCTGTAAATATTTCATTTGTAATATTGAACTTTTGTTTATATAAGTGATGCAACTATTATACTTGGTGTTGGAGACTTCTGTGTAATTGTATATTAAATTCCAGTTTGGGACGCAGTCAAGGTATTCGCGACTCTATGATGGTATGATTATTTTTTGCTCGGTATTACAGAAGTGTTATGAGAAAATAAAAAACCTTATTGTGCACATCAACGTGACTGTCACAGTTACTGAGTACCAGATGAAAGAACAAAACCTCTCAAGAGCTTGTCTTTTATCTAGCTATCTTGAGTTCTCTAGCTAAACAACTTCACAACTGGGTAAAGATACAAATTCAACAACTAGGTTAATTCAGCTGACTATCATCTATCATTTTCTAGCTTCCAACCATAATTAGAGAACCAATAAATTCCTTACCTGTTCAGCAAGAAACTAAATCAGTCCTGAATTTTTCCTCTTACTGTACTTTCTCACTCTCTCACTCCTGTTTGCTTTGTTTACACTCTCACTCTCTCTCACTCCTGATTGGCTGCCGGTTCTCGCCTGTCACGGTGTAGCCGGAATTCCTAAAGCTGGAGCATGATGACGTGTGCGCTCAAAATTCCTCCCCCCCAATTCGAGCCCGACAGCTCTGACTGTGAATCACTGTGAGTTACTATTACAGGATTCTCAGGGTGACTCACAGCAGCTCAGGAACATCCTGTTTTAGAGGACTCAATAATGCTTTTTTAATTTTTAACCAAAACTTGGTGTTTTAACCAATCACAAGTGCTGTGTGTGTGCATTGGGTGGACACTAAAGCCATGTCTGAAATCACTCCCTCACTCACTCACTTTTACTATTTACTATATAGACTGTTCTGTAAAGAGCACTGTACAGGGCAGCAATAAGGGAGACACTGGACTGAATTCAGACAACACTTAGTGAGTGCACCGAAAACGCATCATCCTAACCTACTGTCTTAAAATCAAATATGCGAACTGAAACCATGAAAATGCAGGAGTGTTAAATGTGATTTTCTGTATTAAATACACAACTAAGAATTGCCCGACAGGTGTAGTAGTCATTAAACTCTTTTTACTTGCATTTATATATGAGATTGGCCATTCCGGTGTCCAGGGTTGCCAGGTCTGTGTGACGAAAGCAGCCCAAAGGTAAATAAAATGAGCCCCAAAACCAAAACTCTAAATATCCCCCCTCCTATACACTGCTTTTAAATTCCAACATCAATAATAGAATGCTCCTTTATTGTCACATATACACATACAAGTACAGTACAGTACAGTGAAATTGATTCTTCACATATCCCAGCATGTTGGTAAGCTGGGGTCAGAGC
>JAOUQW010000049.1:13117965-13142599 GCA_028565825.1 Olivaichthys viedmensis
TGCCACACGATTGGCTGATTAGATAATTGCATGAATGAGAAGGTGTACATGTTCCTAATAAAGTGCTCGGTGAGTGTGTATATAAATAGTACCATAGTATTTCAGCCAAGATACATACAGATTTTCCAAAATCAAGGCATTTGGTATATAATATAGATATTCTATTAGAATATAGATATAGGAACTATTTGCTGTAGGAAACCTACAGTTTGTATGAAGTGTATGCTACAGTAAGTACAGTGAAGTGAGTGCAATGTACAGCAATGGCTTTACTATAACTTTTATTATAACCCCTATCCCTTTCACTTCATCATAGCAATACAACCCTTTTGAGGTGTTTCAGTTCTTATGTGGTATACCTTTTAATGAGATATTACCGTATAAATCCAAATTAACTGAATTCTGGAAAAAATTAGTTGACAAAGAAAATAGTTTTAACCTTAGTTATAATAATAATTTCAGTCAATAATATGATTTTATTTAAATTCATATAGTGAGGAAAGACCATCAATTTTAAAATGGGCAATGGTGGTTCTCATTTTTTTAATAAGAGTGTAATAAGAAGGGTGCAATGAAATAGAATAGCCTAGACAGCCTCCATTAGAAATGTCCAAGCATGCTTGCACACACAACGGGCACACGCTTTTATATATTTGTAAATATTTAATTGTATTATTATTATTATTGTGACTCAATTTACATCCCTCTATTTTTTAAGGGAAATCAGCACCTCCAAGTGCACAGTACCTTAGGCATAATGACACGGGTGGAGTGTTAATATAATATAAACATTGTGAGCTGATGTAAGCTGTATTCTAGTTCACTTTGACATTTGTCCAGCAGAGTCTCGGCTCCATAAACTGTCATTTAGTCATTGCCATCTTCACCTGCATCTCCATCAGGAGAAACATTTTTCCTTATTATAAGAGTGTTTATTCAGCTGTTATCATTATTATACATGTGAAACAAGTTTAGTTAATATTGGAAAATCCCAAATATTTGTTCTCACAATCCTTTTTATTAACCATTTTGCAGCTTTTCCAGATTCATGGATCCCGGATGTAGAGTATACACCATTTTATTTTCTTTAGATTTGCATTTTGTCCAGTTCCTGATCCACTTTTGTATTACCATAATTATTTTTTCAAAATACTGAATTGTCCCTCTCAGAGACCAGTGGAAAAAATGATCCACCTAACAACCAGCAACAGAAAGACAACCGAAGTATGGAACTGTGTGTAAAGCATGTGTAAAGGGAAGTGCGGTGTAGCTGGATAAAGTATTACTGTTTTGGCAAAAGAAGTGTATACATCTTACTAACATGTGACCAAAGAGCAAGCAATTGTGGTATAACTCAGATCAAGTAATTTTAGTTCAATGAAAACAGGGATAAAATATCAAGCTTAGGCCACAATTCAGACTATCACTAAAATATCTGCATCCTACCATAATCTTACATCAGTGATACTCACAGGAAAAGTCTTGACAATATTACACAGTATGAAATATGACAAACGTCTTATTTGGTTAGTTAGTTTGTGTCATGGCTGTGAAAAGTTGACTCATGTGTAAAGATGCTAGTCATGTACTATTTCATCGTGCAGGCATGTAGCCTGGGCATCATTTAGAGAGCAGCAGACATGTTGTTATACATTATTCTGTGTCCAGACTGAGGCTATGCCCGGACAGTCCTTTGTGCTTAGCAGCATGTTAACGTGTCTTTAGGTGCCACTAGGATGATACACTGCTCTAATGTTAGGGTTGGTTTATGTAAAATCATAATCACATAATGTGATACTTGCAACAGGGTCTGATTTTAATACTATATTATGACATTAAGTGATGCCCTTCTGTGTATTTATTATGATACTACAGTAGCTTTGTATCTCTAACACATTTGGGTCCTATAACCTAAGACCTTTTTTTTTTTTTCGAAAGTAGAATGCCTCAATTAAACCAGAAATTAAATTATTTTAAAACGACAAGCCTCAAGTCAGCACAAGATCAAAATAAGCACTTTCTGCTTCTTTCAGTGATTTGTTGAAGAAGGTAGTTTGCTTTTTAAGTTTGGTTGGTCTCATTGTCTGATGTGATTGAGCATGTTTCATTACCTATTCCGTAGTGTTGCATTTAGAGAAAGATTTAGAGAAACTGAAGTGCATCAGAAGTCTGATTGAAAATGCTCTTTTCATGGTGAAACTACAGTCATAATGTTACAATGGCACACTTTCATATCAATCTTCAATGTTTAGCCAGGAGGCATTTGTAATCATAATCTTATAGTAGGCCAGTGCATTAGTGGGTCAATCAATTTCGATTAGGTTTGTGTCAACTGAAAAGCTATCATGAACTAAGTAAAGAATAGTTAAGTTCTGGACAGAAAGCAATCCAATTTTGTACCATAACAATTCTTAAAGGAATACATACAAACCAATGCTTCAATATGACAAACATTTTCTTACTTTAATTAATAAACTATAGTCTAGGTACCGGGGTTTTTTTGTTTTTTGAGAAACATGTTTTATTTACTTATTTCTTATCCTAAATTTATAATTCAAAAACAAAGATGTGATCCTACACATTGTACATGCATTTTAGGTGACAAACTTGTGACTCAAGCACTCATTTTCACTTCCACCTTCATGAGGGAAATTTTGTTGTTTTTTTTATACAGGAAATGTTGGATATTTTATGTAAATAATCTGTTCTTTAATGAGTTGTGGTTTGCACATGCATCAGGCTTGGATCACTCCAGGTCATAGAGTAATAGACTGAATGACTTACGGTTATATTTATTTATTTATTTAATCTGCCTTTTTTGTAAAACCTGTAGTTTTAAGTGCTTGGTAAAGTCACTGAATTAGTCCTCAGTCTTTATTTATACAGTTGTTGCCCATGGTGTTTGTAAGTGATACTCAGTAAAGGACACAGGAGTTCTTGCTCTGTCCAGAAATGAAAGTAACTCCAGTTTTCCTCTAAACATTTTGCTTGTTATTTATCATTCATGTTCTTCTTTATTGTTTTCTACAAAATATGTTGTTATATATTTTTTTGTGTTGGTTGTTTTATCTTTCTTTATTTTTATATATTTTTTTCTTTTTCCACCAGTGGTAATCTTTGTCAAGCTCGAATTTCTAGATGTGTGTAAGTGTGCTTAGCAGTTTGACACTAGGTAACATACTAGCGATTTCTTACAATCAATTTTTTGACAGCTCATAGTTCATAAGTATTATATATTTTGATCAGTGCATTTTCCAGGAATATTTTGTTAAGCATACAAAACAATTACATGTTAAGGTAGACAGTCCATGAATTGATGTGTGAGTAGCAAGATATAAAATTCAAATAAAACTGTCCTTTTTAAAAAAAAATAATAATAATTTTTTAATTGTCCTTTGAGCTTAATTGTGTTTCTTGTTGACAGTGGTGTGATGTGGGCAGATGAAAAACAGTACCACAGCTGTTCAAATTTAGAAAATATCCTTTTAAAATGTACCTTTCAAACGTTCACATTTACAGTTAGAAAACATGCATACATTATATACTAATTAAAGAAAAATAACCAACTATTATTTTCTTCAAAAAGGCTTCAATAAGAACTCTACTTAAACGTGCAAATCAATAGTTAAATATAGATCATTTACAATATTCTGTCTTTAATCTGGCACAAACAGCTATTCGGGAGCTTACAGAGGGACAGTGTTATAGGTACGTACTAAGGTTGTCTACAGTAGCCAGGTGGAAGTACTCGGGCTGCTCACTGTCAGTCAGTTCTGAGTTGCCTCTGAGCTTCCTCTGGCGTGCTGAAAGCGTCTTCCTCTTCTCCAGGCTCGGAGAGCGCTGCTCCAGACAGCTCTTTATCATCTGCGACAAGTCCTGCTGCAGACGCTGGAAGTTTTCACTACCATCGCCAATGGGAGAATACAGTCGATAAGCTATACTCGTAACTTACTCAGTTCAACGTTAATAACAAATCACAGACGTTCAGTTCGTTTTTAGAGCATAATAAAAGAGGTTTCCTTACAGGTTCCTAAATACTAACATTTTCACTGTAAAACTGTAACATTAGAAAGAAAGAATGTCACCTATACAAGTACAGTACAGTGAAATTGATTCTTCGCATATCCCAGCATGTTGGTAAGCTGGGGTTAGAGCAAAGGGGCAGCCATGATACAGCGCCCCTGGAGCAGGGAGGGTTAAGGGCCTTGCTCAAGGGCCCAACAGTGGCAGCTTGGCGGAGCTGAGGTTTGAACCCATGACCTTCTGATCAGTAGCGCAGTGCCCTAACCACTGAGTCACCACAGTGTGGGAAGGCGCTAGTATAGCAATTGCAAATCGCATAGCCATATTAACGGGAATTTTCATTATCGTAGCGCCTTATACAGTGAATGAGAACGTTTCAGCATTAAGTACAGCTACATAATAACTTCAGCTCATTGTTATAATATTTGCGTTAGCCTTATGTTGTTATCTGTGTGTGTTGTTGTTTTTTAAACTTAAACACATAAACACGAACATTAAAACCAACCAATACTAATAATGAACTAAAATCACATGCTATGGAAGGCTATTCAATAACCGAGTGAGCTAAGCTAATGAAAGTTATGCTGCTACCCAAGTAAGTGGAGCACTTTTACTTTAGGTGTGTGCAACTTGTAAGATGATGCAAGTTGAAAGTTGATTCAGCTGAACATTATTCTTTGATAAATGCTGGTTGTAATCTTTAATAAACACTAACGTGTAAAATATGTTTGATACATTAATGTGACTTACACAAAAAAAAAAAGTATATTTTGATTCTTTCTCTAAACATAAAGGTGGGTGTCTCTTACCCCGGTGCAAAATAAATACAGCACTCATATATTCAGTTTCACTCTTCTTACAATATTTAAATATTCACTAATGAATGAACGTGGAATGGTGTCTGACTCACGCTGTTGGGGGTTTGGGCAGGTTGTAGTTCTGTCCTGTAACTCCTGTTAACCAGTATGTTGTCTCTTTGCCTTTACCCTAATAATGATAGTTATATAATGGCATTGAAAAATAGAACTTTTTCTGGAGATGCTTTCGCTTATGTGATTTACATACATTCACAAATTCTATTAAACAAAAACAAAAACATATACACACCTTCAAAAATGTCTCTCCTCGCTCCTTATACTCAAACTTGCAGTCAGCCCGCTTGATAATGTTGATTGTTGACTGACTCACATGGATTCTCAAGGCTGGGTCAGGTATGGACAAAGAACAGCAATAAAGTAACTAGACAGTTTAATAATTAATCTGCCAGACCGTTTTCAACACTGTAATTGGAATTCTAGAAATTCCTGTGTGGAACTGATGGAAATAAGTGATTCTGGGAGTTATTATATGAGAAAATATATAATGCAGACAGTAACAGCTGCATTAGTTATGGTTTGCTGGTGATACTTACGTAATCCTGTGGACTCCATGCGAGATGTTGTGTTCACCGTGTCTCCAAACAGACAGTATCGGGGCATCTTAAGCCCCACCACACCTGCAGCACAAGGACCTTTGCATACAAAAAGGAGTAGTTATTTAAATTAATTTAAATAAACACTACCCAAATTAGAACTTTTGTGAAGAACAACACTATAAATCACTGTGTACAAGATGACTGAAAATGAAGTAATACTTATTTTATGATTGTTGCATAGGAGTTTCCAGTCTAACTGAACAAAGTAAGAGTGTTACACATGTAAATGGTCATCTCTGATCTGTGCGGGTAAGGGGTCTGAACGGTACCTGAGTGCACCCCTATACGGATCCATACAGGCAGGCCAGGCAGGTGGCGCAGCTCAAACGTGCCCATGAAAGCCAGGATGTCCAGCGCCATGTGGCAAATGTCCATCACATGTCTGTCTCCATTCCGCCGTGGAAGACCCGATGCCACCATGTACGCATCACCAATCGTCTCCACCTGAAACAGAAACAGGCAAAAACATATTGTCATACTGTATTTACTGAGGCACCAAAAAAAAAAAAAAGATGATGCCCAAATACTGTTTGAATATGATGTAGATTCAGCTGCAGAGGCACCTTGTAGACATCATGGTGGTCGAGGATGCTGTCAAAGTTTTTGTAAATGTCATTGAGCATGTCCACCACCTCCATGGGTGTGCTGTAGTGGCAAAGGGTGGTGAAACCCACAATGTCACTAAAGTATATAGTGACCTCATCAAAGAGTTCGGGCTCCACACTGCCGGTCTCCTTCAGAGAGCGCACCACTGGCCTAGAGTACACAAGCGTTTTTAGCTCGAATGTTGCATATACGTACATGTATATACTTTACACAGCTACCACTACACAAACAACAGATGAAACACTGAAATAGTAAGGCACACTATATCTGAAATGGAGGAGATTTATAATTTTACGTGTTCTGAACATGCAATCTGAGGATAGCCAAGCTCTACAGCAACCCCAGTGTTGGAACTTACGCAGGAAGGAGCATGAAGTTGAGATTGTCCGCTCTGTCTCTCTCCGCCTTGTACAGGGCCGTGCGCTCTTCCACCAGGTGCTCCAGGTTGCGGGAATACATCTGTAGCCGCCGGATCAGATTCCCCATGTAACTCTCATTGGCCTGGTTGTGCAGACTTTGAGTGACAAAGATTAAAAAAAAATATTTACAAATATTTGTAAAACTACAACACATTAACCCCTATGGCAATCCTCATTTAGGATAATAATCACCAGTCACCTGACTATCTTTCCCAAAGTGCTTTCAATCTTTTTGAAATCTGGTCTTTTCTCAGGGTCCTCATCCCAACAGTTTTTGATAAGCATGTACACCTGAAATCGTGGATTATGGACAGAAGAGAAAGTAAAGGAACAATACACATGCAGATCCTCTTTTTTTTTTGGCCTGACAATTGTTACAACTACTTTTATTACAAAAAGTAGAATAACAACTTAACATAAGATGTGCACACACTCATACACAGACACCCACACACACTTTACCTCCAATTCTTTTTCACTCGCAGTTTCAAAGTTTAGATCAGGCCTGAAAAAAGACATCACCCTGGTGTACTGCACACGGTCCAACTTTTCTGTTGAAAGAAAAATGGTTGTACATATTATATTTAAGAATGTGTCGATAATAAACATTTAGTTCTGTCTTGCTGTTTGTCAGATGGAAATGAACTACTATAACCTCACTGAAAATGAATATGATATGGACAGTGGATCTAACCTATAGTTTACCAGCAGGGGTCACTATGTGTATGATTTGAGGGGTAGCATACAGTCTCACCAGCTTTGTCAGAACAGGACTTGGTGTAGAATGTGCTCTTCCTCAGCATGATTTCCTGAGCAATTATGGCAAAACTATAGACATCTCCCTTCTGAGAAATGCCCTCCTGCCGTAAGTGCTCTGGAGCGGTCCACAGATCTGTGAGAGAGAAGAAATATTTAGTTGAGGAAGAAACAAGATTCTGGTCAATGTAAACGCAGCAACTGAAGAGCCCTTACCTCTGTCTGGACTGAGGATAGTATTAAAGCCAAAGCCAGTAATTTTCACTACCATACGATTATCAATGACACTGTTGGTGGACTTTAGATGGCCATGGACTTCAATGTTGCTTGAGTGGAGATAGGACATGCCCTGCAGTGAAGAAAGAAAAAGAAAAAACATGACACTATATTGAAGACTTCATGCTATTCAAAATATCCATAGAATCTGAACTCAAACAACAAAGTAAGTGTCAACATACTTTTGCAATGTCATACATGACAGAGATTTTGAACTCCCAGTCCATGAAGGTCTCTTCCGGATACGAAATCCTATCATTAAGTACGTACTAAAAGCATATGGACATCAAATATTTTACATAGACCATATGTGTAAATCTGAGCTGAACTAGTGTATGGTCAGCTGTGAGGTCATGTGATTCGTGCTGCTCTACGCACCCTCAGAGATCCTCGCTCTCCATACTCAAACACTCCAAGAACCTCTTGCTCAATCTTTACCGTGCCATAAAATTTTATTAGGTTGTAATAATCAATTTGCAATAGCTGAAAAGAAAGTTAAGAAAAGGTTATTAATATATATATAATATTTATATCAATGTAAAAAGCAGTGTTTATGTTGTTATTTGCCTGAAGACAATGGTAGTAGCAAATGGAGCACAACATCATAAAGAGAATAAAAGGACATGTTTTCTTACTGCATTAAGTGCTATTCTCTGTTTTTCACTGAAGTACCCATCAGCGTGCTTCAGCTCTTTAAGGATCACAATCTACAACCATAAACATGCAGTTATGTTAAGTTTTTTTATTTATTTATCTGAACAGACAAGTTGATGAGAGAACTACTGGAAGAATGACAAAGCACCTTTTTATCGTATCGTGCACGGTGACTCGTATCTTTCCAGGCATCCTCATCAATCTGATTAACCAAAAACATTGTAATTATTAATCGTCTATAACTGTAGGCTACAAAGTCTCCAAATACGTCTGATTAAATTTTATTAAATGCGCTGAGTCATTGTTTCCAACATATTTTATCATGAAATTAAGCTATATAAACAGATCAAAGCTGAAACCAGAAATTGCAAAAAGATAAACATCTTTTTTTTAAATGTATAGTTTAATGGTTGACCTTTTACCATTTGGTTGAATGTGTTTTCAGTGTGAGAAAATACAGGGACTTCTGAAAAACGCTTTGGAACAAATCATGTCACTATACAGTGATGTCTGTGAATTATTTTTATACAGTGAGGTATCCCTTGCAATGTCAAAATGACTAGATTAAGAGCAAGGTAAATGCATTAAGGTACAAGAGGATTTAAAAGCATAAGGCCTAAGACCAAAATAGGTGACACACATCACCTTTAGAGACACCATATTTCTCTCACTGGACTCTACAGGGGTAATGAGCTCCACGGGGATGTGAGACCATCGCTTCTGTTTACAGCGGTATGACCTGTTCTGCCTGGGAAAGCAGAAGGCATATTATTATTTGCGTTCTCCAAACACAATTAAAACACTGAGTAGACAAGGAAATTATAAAATGTGACAGCAGGGAAGCGCTACGGTGATCAACTCTGACATTCTTACCGGTAAAAGGCAAACGCAACTGTAGCGATCACTCCCAATACCATGGACCCCATTGTTATGACAATGATATTCCGCACCAGCCGACCTGAACATAAATATTTGAGTTAGACATGACTGTCAAAGAGCCTGAAAATGTTATAAACATTCATGAGATTTTGCTGGGTTTAAGCATGGTTAAGTTCAACTGAAAATTTACTCTCTGAACCTACTACATGACTTACACTGCATTACTTTCTAAAAGTACTGAATACGATGCCAGCGGTGCCAAACTGCTAACAGCAAAAGCAGCTTAATCAGAAAAGTGCTCGAAGTCACAGCACCTGGTTTATCGTAATGAGGCTGATCATTAGGAAGTTTCTGTTGAGGCCAGATGAATGACGGATCGGTGTCAACCAGCGTCGTTTTATTATCGGAGGTGTCAAACTCATACAGAACTTTGTACTGAAGAACAGAAAGGGGAACTTAAGCTTTTATGTCTGTCAACACAAATTGATTGCACCCTGTTGCCATGGGGCTGTGTGTGCTCACTGTCAGTATGAGAGTAATGGCTTAACAAATGATTTACACATTGTGCATTCAGGTGGAGAAGTTGGAGATATATTGCCTACCTCATTGTTGACATTGGTGTAAACCAGGGAAAACACCACATCTCTATCCCCATGCTTATCTAACTTATAATCTCCTGCAATGCCTGTGATCACAAAAATATAATAACCACACAAGCGTATATTACATAATGGCAATATCAATGAATTAGGAAGTCAACAGGATTGTTCCCCTCTATTATGTTCACCTTTAAATGACACATTCTTGAAGTAGTTAATGTTGATACTGTCTACGTTGAAGGTAGGGGTGTGCCAGATTTGCCTCATCACCTGCCCAAACAGCAGCACCCCATCGTGATATGCTGCAATATAATCATTCATCTACAGACAGCAGAACAAAAGAACAGACATGAAGAAGAAACAGAAACAAAAAGACAAAAAAATTAGACGAAAACTATGTGGCACGTGGACCCACAGATGTGCGGCAACAAATAAAGTGTGTAATTACTCTATAGACACCCATGTGGGTGATTAAAAATGATAGAATGACAGTACTGAAACTGAGAGCAAAAAAGCAGCAAAGCCCCTGACCGTGTTGTTGGCGCTGATGGTGTAATTCCTGGTATTGGGCATTGTCAGCACTAGGACATTCTTCATAGCATCATTGGACGGTTCAGTATAATATTTGTCACTGAGGGAGATATGAGTACACTGTCAAATGAGTATACTGTCAAATAATTAAGAATAAAAAAAGGAAAGGGAAACAGCACTATTTGGTGGATGACTGACTTGTACAGATCGATGAGAATAAAGGCAATGTCAGGATCGGAATCCAGAGATCCATTCTTCAATTCTATGATGTCATCTGGAGTGCCGCATATAATGAACACTGTGGAGGAAGTAAAAACTGGTTAATGATGGACAAACATTTGCCTGTTTAAAACAGAAGGCATGAAAACATAGTAAGGATGTTTCTCCTTACAGTTATTTTCTCTCCCTTTTTTTATTGCAGCACTGAACTCTTCTACTTTTCGGAGCACCACCCGCTTCTCAACACTGATAGCAAAGGGGCCTGAGTCAACCTCCAGGGCATTCATATACCTATACATAAGGAAAAAGTAATATCTCGTTATATTTAAGTGTCTTAATCACACAATAAGCTGAATGCATGAACATTCACTGTTGAAGCACGGATAATTAAGCCCATTTTCAGGTCGACTTGGCACGAATGAAACTAAACCGTCCCCTTGGTCTGGTTTAGCTCATGCAAAGAACATCTCAGGTAACTCACCAAAAGCAATCCTCTGTATTATTGGTTTTTTTGTAGATGTATGTATTGTTCCATGAAGACTTAATTTTGTCACTGAAGCTCCAGAAGTTGATGAAGAAGCTGGAGACCTTGCGAGCTGGAGGCAGTAGGCGTGTCAAGTTGGCCTTGTAGTCACAGGACAGGCCAAAGCTTCCCGCTGAGATGATAGGCATATTGAGTTCCAGACCAAAGTCGAGACTGTTAGAGGCCAGGTAACACACAATGAAAGCAAATATTTTCATGAGAAGAGAGGATTTGCAAACTATAGAAATTGGAAACCAAATTATATTAATGTGAAAGGCATGAAGAGAGGCACAACACAGGACTACATTATTTTAACAGTAATAGTAATAGAGCACCTTTCCATTAAATAAAGCAAGACTACATGGCAAATCTAGCCATTTTCAAGTTATCACTTTCAAGCAAAGTCGGAAATCTCAGTCTAACTCACTCCACCATTTGGAAGGTTGCATAAGTACAGGTGGGTCCCAGGAGAGCACAGCCCACCGTTCCCGAGGTCTACAACAGAACGTAGTTCATGAGATTTAACAATGTGGAGAGAATGGTGACCATGTCTCACAGTTAGTAGGATCTGAGCCCAACACTCACCTTGAGGTCTATCAAGATCTCTACTCCCCCACAGGCGCTGCTGCTACAGCCTTTATGACGGTAATAAGTTGTTTGAAACCCGTTGTAGCTGGCAGTCAGACTGCGATTCACACCTAAAAAATATGATTGAAAAAAATTGAACAAAAACATGATCTTAAACTGTATTATCTTTTATTTTAATCATAAATCTGGTCAGAAGTAATGTGCTTCCACCAAAAAGTTGCGAGTTGACGTGCTGTGATGTCACCATGAACTAGGGGCACTGCTTATTTGATTGACAAGCTGTCAAAATGCATCAGTGTGCTCGTCTATCCAACATTAGCTAGTAAGAGATAGCTAATAGCTAGTAAAAATCAGGCCTTGTAGATGTATTGTTTTAGGTTTACCAGTATAAATGATAAACCGAAGAAGAAATATGTCAACCGGTAGAGATTTTTAAATACCGTTTCTACAGTGGTAGAGAAAAACTACAAAGGCAACTGATGTGTTAGTCTTAAAACATATATTTGTTACAGCTGTGGGGTTGCGGAGAACGGCTTTCGACTGCCTTAAGGCTGGTTTTTATTCAGCTTTTGCTTTATTTTCATTTTTTTCTATTGAAAGTCTTACTTGGTTTTACTGAACATGGAACACGGAAGAAATAAGCTTTCGGCGTTTATGTATTCATTTTAATGTAGTCACTTTTGGTGCTAAACATTTGCATTGATTTATGTCATTCAGTGATGTTTTTAAAAGACATATTTTCATTTTTAAATATGAAGTTACATGTCAAGCATAAATATGAAGTGAGGTTATGCATAAATCCATGTTGTTAGAATAACTTTTAGCCAGTATTAGTTTGGTATTTTGACCACCTTATTATTTCTGTGTCCACCCTGTCATGGCTGTGACTACACTGCTATGCAGTAGTTTTTAAATATTGCATTGTATTAACTCAAATCTATTATATTAAATATGTGACACGTAAAACGATGACTCGCTGCAGCTTTCTGCTCGGTTATTACTTGTCTATGTTCTATCGGCAACAGGGTTACCTCATCTGCGTGCCAAAGAAAATCAATGGTCAATAAAACAGCCCAAAATCAAACCCAATACCAAAACATTAAAAACGCTCCTTCCAAACCCTATACACGTTTTTTTAATCCAACATCTTTCAACATCATTGCAAAATGTATTGTGATACATTGATTCATCTTGGAAACAGTGGACGCAAGGCATACACCCACATACACACAAAGAAACACACACATATAAGATTGCGGCATTATATATTCTTGGTATTTTCGTGACCTTGAGAAGAACGACACTTTAAAAAAAAAAGGGGAAAAAAAGGGATTTGGTTAGTGTCACAATCTCAATGATCAAATATATATATATACACAACAGATAACAATTGCCTTGAATGAATTTGAATTCGAAATTAAAGCAAGCAAATTATGAACCTGTATTACATCATCATTATCACCATTATGCAATGCTATGATTTCCATTTCCATCAAATTATAGTACCAGAGCTCAGCTCTGCTTGCTCAGCTCCCTTGAGCCCCCATCCAATTTAACCCTTGGCGGTAATAATGCGCAATTTTGGACCTAAATGGATTAAAAATACCACTGCACTGGAAGATTGTGAATAGCACAGATTGTGCTCCACTCATATTAGCTCAGGCATGTTTATTTCTGACCACGAAAAAAAAAAAAACTGGGCAAAATCAGGAAAAAACCTAAGTGTATGCTTATGTCTGCTGTTATAAGTGCTATAGTTTGATGCAAACATGAATGGTTCGTATGCAATTTAACAAAAAGTAAAACCATGTCTGATGTTACTATTGTGAAGCATAGAGGGTCGGTTGTAACAGAGGGGTGTGACAATTATAATAATAAGAAATAACTACATAAATCACAGTTATGTGCGATATTTTATGAGACTAAACATAGCTGGTTCGAAAGACTCTGGATGTGCGTTTAGACCAGCAGCAAATTCTGAAGGTCTTCTTTTCCAAAATATGCTGCCTTGGATGAGTTGTATTTTCATATCATATTTTAATTACCCTATTTTGTCTTCAATATAAATGCCAATTTTTGCCAGTTCTGCTTTATTGTTGACCTGATATCATTTGTAGCCCATATACTAATAAATATAGGCAAAATCTATATACAAATATACATATAAATATGTCATACTTTTTAAAGAAATTGTTTCAATTTGTGCTTAATTTTTGTCATGTACATAAAAGGTAAGTCATGATAGAATGTAGTTAATGCACTGTTAACAGAAATATGTTTAGCTACTAATCATATTTGTGGCCATACAGCTGTTCTTTTTTATCCCATTCAGTTGGGCAGCAGTTCAAACTAACTAATAAGTAGGCAGCTAGCCAGCTAAGTTAGCAGATCCATGGCCACCTTACATTTTAACTATCGTATAGTTTTCAATCTCTGTTAAAAGAACAAAATCCTTTGTTAAAGCCAAAATAAAAAATTTAATCATCGATACATCTGATCACGGTCAACCACTATCATAGTTGTTATAATCGTTATAGTTATTTTTGGTATAAGCCTAATTGACTGGTCACTGAATAGGTTTAATCCAAATATCAATACCAGCTACACTGCACTCCACTATAGAGGACCAAATTAGACCAAATGAAATCTATTAAGTTATATTAAAATATATTAAAACTTCCATAAATGGATATGAATATTAGCCAATATACATTATGGTAATGCCTTCTATTAAGACCCAACCACTTGTGAAAAATGTGCCTTGACAAATGTCAGAAGCAAAATGATTCCAGATTCCAGAGGCAAAAATACTCAATAGCCTACTATACTTAATATAAATATCATTGATACTTAATATTTGTTAGATTGCTTGTGGAAATTGTAATTGTGTTAAATATTGGTCATATCAAAATTACCTGCATATACAATTCAACATTTTTCAACAAAATTCAATGACTGAAGACCTGAGAGGGACCACATCGGAGGAATGACCCATAGCCTATAACTTCATCAAATTCAGACAGCTGACAAATTTTTCAACATTCATTTGTAAAATATTAATTTGGAAAACAAAATTTACTGTTGTTGTTGATCGCATCGAATTCAATCGCTTTCATCACTGCTGGCTGGACGAAGTTCATACTCCAGGGGGACACGCCGTCCTGCAGCAAGACCACGTTCATCGTGTACTTGCCGTTCAGGCAACACTGGTCCGTCAAGTGATGTCCAAGAAGAAGAGTCCACAACACACACACAAAAAGCCAGTAATGCATTATTCATTACCAGTTGTTAGGAGTCGGTGGCGTTAAATAAACGCGAACGATCCACTTCTACTTCCAAAAATTAGCTAGGCTGCCCCAGAACTCTCTTCATGTTATTAAACACAATCTGTCCCATTTGTAGGCCACTGCATGCTAGAACATAAACGCAGGGTTTTAAAGCTTCATAGCGTAAGAGGCAGAATCAATGATTTATTGTGAGCAAAAGCAGATTTTCTATCGACGCTGAGTCTGATCGACTATTAGCCTATTCCATGGAGTAAAAGAGAAGATGAGAGCAGTGGAAAAAAGAAAAAAAAGTATTAAAAGTCAAAGCGAGTTGATTGTGTTCTCTGAAGGACTCCCTCAACTGAGCCACTTGCGCGTTAATGAACTACAGAGCGAAATGAGCTCCCGCCCTAATAAACCGTCTATGAGTCTGATGTGAAGCTTGTCTGGATAAGAGCTCTCTGTTTGATTATGTGTATCTAGTCCCATCTGTTCATATAGCTTAGCAGCACTTTTGGCTATGCATGTTTAGAGTGAAATGTAGGGTAGACCTACAAGTGGTGCTTACTACTTATTTAGTGAATCAAGACCTATATAGGCGTTTGTGAGGAGATTGACGAAGCCCTCTCACAGACACTACACTATTTAGGTCTCTAGGTGTAAACTATTTTTGGATATTGCTTAGTTTTCCCCTATAGGTCGTTGCATGAAACACATTTCACAAAGGTCACACAAAGTATAACATTAGGCTTTTTTCTTGGCAAGGAAAATAAATTGTTCTATAAATCCTGACCCTAAAGCTAGGACCATTTTCAATTTTTTCATGACTACATGTGCTTCTTAAGGCTACATACAGTAATTCTGATGTAGGTTTAGTAAATAGCCATGTATCATAATGGAAACCTGACTGTTATGAGTGACTGATATGAATAAACATGGACTTATGTGGGCTTTGATGTGTTTGATTTGACATGTTTTTAATTTACTGCCTCATATCATTTAACTTTTTATTGTGAGAAACATTAATCTCACAAGTCCTTATGTACAAAAAGATGGCTGTAATAATATATTAGGGAAGGGAAAAAACGGTGAAGATCAAAGAGCAAAGGTTGACGTGCTGTAAAGCGAGTGTGCTGCTGATTAACTGAATTGTCATAAAATCATACATGGTTTACTACTCTCAATATAGAACTAGTGCTCCTTATCTTGCTAAGTAAACGCAGGCTCTGAAAAAGAGAGAAAACTGATTAATTTGCTATAAATGGGTGGGTACATCAGACACACTAATGTAGTAGTTTACATGTATACATTTATAACAAATGTACATAATGTACCTCCCACCTTGATTTGATGGCTCTGAAAGTTCCTTGGGTCTAGCCAAAAGCCATTAATTTGCAAGAAATGTTCCCTTTAAGTGGAAAAACTGTGATGTGGCCTTTCTCTTTTAGAGCCTTTTCAGTGGTTTGCATAACCCTATGACATAATGCTTGAGTGTTCTCCTCTTTACGGTAGTCTTTGCTGTTTAAGTAATCTATGGCATTTTCATAAACAGTCTACATCCCAGAAAGAGTTCTTAACCTGTTCAGCAGTTTTTCTTCATGATTGAAAGTACTCTTTGCTTATTCACCACATTTCTTCAGGTCATCTGTGCAGTGGCATGTCCAGGTTTGTAGACATGGAGGGGGGCAAGAGCACACTATGGGGTGGCATCACCTAATAATGTATGGAGCAAGGTTCTATTTGCAGAATATCTGATTGGTTCCTTGGTGCAAAATGAATGATTACATAATGACATTACTGTATTGGCTTCAGAGTTGCTCTATAATTCCTAATGCTCATGGAATTTGGTAAAAACAGCAACAACATGACAATTATGATGCAAGTCAGCATGAGCTAGATATGATTAATTAAAATGCCATGAATTGAGTAATTGACTTCTCAGAGATTTAAGGTCAGAGTTGGGGGTGGTAATTGGGGTAGCAAGGCTTTTTAAAGGGTGGTAGCTGCCACCCTTTGCCACCCATGTGACCATGCCTCTGCCTTTGTGACCAGCAAAATTAGCTTCTTCTGGGGTTCTCAAGTTGAGCAAAAACACCAATTGACTCCAGATGCAAATGTCACATTTAGAATCAACTCTAGACCTTTTGTTAGCTCTCTTGTAGGCTACATGAACTACTGATATAGCCGACTTTCCGCCGGTTAAAAGCTTTTAGGTCTGTGCCGGAGTACAGAACCAATAACAGAAACTAATGCCACTGTCCAATTACTTAGGGACGAACCTGTGTATTTGCCATAAATTGTGCAGAAATATGCCATATGCCCAGTAGCAGTTTAATATTCAATTTTAACATGTACTTGACATGTACTTATTCAGTGCGAACATACAGTACTTCCAATAAAACGTGTGTGTGTCTGTGTTGTTGTTTGTGTCTTCTGGTTTACCACCTGGCATCGTTCTGTGCTGTAAAAGTGTGTTTGCCTAATAAAGAGCGATTTCCTGGATTCTAAATGTTTCCTGGTCATGCCCCTTCTTCTCCGACGTTACAATATTTTATATTTGCACCAGTATGGCCAATTAGGGGGGAAAAAAATAGTTGATACAAGGTTTTAAAATCAGACTGATGATTTTTTTGGGGTGCAGCCTTTACTCCTGATTGTACATTTTGATTGTGTGATATTGCTTCATTCAATAAATATGTGAAGTTAAAAACTGTAGCCGTGTTAGCAGGCAATTTCAACATGTTATCTATGGTCACTAAGACCAAATATGGGAAAACTAGATAAGTATTATACAAATACTACTAGAAAAATATTAGTACAAAAACGTATTACAGACATTAAATATATAACCATATAGTGTAAAGGCAGACGTGAATGGCTTACAGTGATATAAATAGGCAGCATGTTTGTGTTTTGTTGTCCATTTATTACATGGGCTTACCTGGTATTATGGGTCCGGTAGCATGTTAGTGAAAAAGCATTGAAATGTTCTAGGCTTTTACTATTTTGTAATTACATTATCACACATTGTTTAACTAACTTTTTACTATTCCTACAATCATTGCATGGTACAACTATGCTGCTGGCATTTTATTCTAAGATGAATAAAGTCTATTCCTTATTAGTAGCACTGCTGAAATCCTAGTGGTCCACAGCTAGGCCACATACGGTTGCATATATTTTTTACTGCCTCACCTTCACTACGCCATCTAGTGTCATACTTAAAACAGGACATTAAACTTGCTGTTTGCATTGGTGGTTGGAAAGAGTTAGGTGTGAGTGGAACCTTAATGAGATCCAGGAACTAAATAATGCCTGATATGTTTCCATTAGCTCTAGCTGGTTACTAAGAAAAAAAAGATTTTTGATACATTGAATTGTTTGGACTGTTTATTGTGTTGCCAGCAATATACTGTTCCCTTCAATGGACACCCTCACAGAACAAGAAACAATTCACATTCTATTCATTAAATCTTATCTACAAACTCTAAACCATTGATATCACTTGTAACATTGTATACTCCTCCAAAGTTAAATTAAACATTCTTTATTCACTTTATCATCTCAATAGCACAAACATTTACTGCTGTAATACCATATAGTAACTGTTCAGCCTATTATGTCCTGTATTCTGTACACTGATGCTTGCCCACAAAGCCAAAAACACACCGTTCCCTTCGAGCCTCAAGCACGGCCTGACATGAACCGCTATCTCACAAGACACAAGGAAGACATGCATTAGGACTCTTTTCTGTATTGGCATCCAGGTGGTGGAATGAACTTCCCCTGGCTGTCTGAACAGCTGAGTCACTGGCTGTCTTCAAACAAAGACTGAAGACCCACCTCTTCACTAAACATTTAAGCACTCAAGCGAGCAGTAAAAAAGGTAAAAAATAAAAAACCTCCACTTGCACTTGTTTTCTTGCTGTACTAACTCTCATACTAACTCCTCTCGAACAGGGTTTTAGCTTTACGGTATCCCTAGACCATGGCCCATTTGTGCTAGCATGAGGATGTTTTTCAATAGAGACTACAAAGCACTTCTGTAAGTCGCTCTGGATAAAGGCGTCTGCTAAATGCTGTAAATGTAAATGTATTCTTATGTGTAATACATGGCTGTTTAAATGTATTATGTGACATTTACTTAAAGTTGAGAATCTCAATTGCTACAGCATGAAAGCATTTGTCTTTCAATGACAACACAAAGTGATTTTAAGCAAAAGTCAAATGTTATTTAATGTTCTCAAAATGCACGCAATTTGCTACAGGTGAGGACAATGTCTGACAACGCAATGTCAAAAAACTGCTTTTCACTAATGAACATCCCATTATCAGATGGAAGAGGTTTGTGAGCATTTTCCGTGTTCTTAACAAAGAACAATTCCCTATTGTCAGATATAAAGTGATTAAAAATTACCTTTTACAGAAATGTAATTTGACATTTGTTCTATAATTATTAGTATATAATTATCACTGTTAATCTATGAGACACTAAAGTTTTGGTTGTCAGTAATATGCAGTGTAAGTGCTATTGTCTACGCTATCACCACTTTAAGTTTAGGTGCACCTAAATAATGAAATCTATTTTACCCTGAAATGAAAATCAATACACAAATAAATAAATAACAACAATACAGACTCTGCAACTTTCCGTTTTTTTGTTACTTCTACTGCCATTTCAAAAGTTCAGTCGTCCCTGCCAAACTTAGTTTCAAAGCAGACCTCCCACCAACACTTGTTCCTACCACACACATTTGCCAAGCTAAAGAAACAGAAGTTACATAACCCCAATTCCCATTCTGTCCATAACCTACTTACACACAACACCATTTCAAGCTCGCATTTCTGTCCTCATTAGTAACCTTTTATATATTCATTTAAAGCCTTCAGCTATTTTGTAACATTTTATCTTCCTTCTTTCTTGTGTCAGAATCCTTCTGTTCTAAAACTTCTGTTCTTCATTCTGGCAAGAGTGAACGTCTGAGCTACGAGCTGATTACTTGTCCAGACCAGGTCTCATGCTTTGTTCCCGGTGTAAGGTTGGTGATGGCCACCTCTACAGCCTGGAACTTCAGATTCTTCGGAGGAACAGGGCACACTTTGTAGGTCACTTCATCCCCCTCCACTGGTACATATTCGCCTTCGATGCTGATGAGCAGAAGAATGCACATTATTCTTTAGTATTTGGATGTTACTGAGCATTGCATTACACAGAGTGTCCCAACAACTTCTTATATTTCCAGGAATTACAGTTATGTATTGTTCTAGAGTTCAGTGCAGCATGCTTGATCATCACTCCTCTGACTGTGTTCTCACTTTGAGATGTGAACGAATATGTCCTCTCCTCCATGAGTAGGGCGGATGAAACCATGTCCCTGGGACCTAGAGAAGTTCTTGCAGACACCTTTGAAAACGGGGTCAGACCTGGCCCTCAGAGTACTGACAAGACAGAGACAATGATTGTTAAAAGCGAGTCTTGGATGTTTAATACCAAGACAAAGCAAAATTCTGTCACACACATTCAGAAGGACGGCACTGTCAAAACTGCCCCAGCACCCAAGATTCATTTAATTTCTCTAAAACAGTGCTTTTTGTCTAACACTTACGCAGAGTAGGAGCGATTGCGCTTTGTGGGAAATGGACTAGGCGGCTCCCCAGGTTGTGAAGGTTTCCTTTCCCAGACATGACTGCCCCCTCTCAGGAAGGGGAAAGAGAGTGGGAGGGGAGTGTGGGGGTCATGCAGCGGGGGATCAGATGAGGATGAAGTGTCCGAATCAGCCATCGCACGGTGGAGTCAGAGCCCTCTGAACCTGCAGGCTTCTGTGGCTGAAGATCAACCAGACTAACCACAAAGGAGTAGTTTCAGGAGCAGGAGAGCACTGCTGAGACGTACAAATTAATAAATTGAATACAGTGCGAGAAATCACCCGTTATGACAATAAGTACATACAATCAGTGGCAAGTTTATTAGGTATACCTACCTTGTATCTTGTAGCTACGCTGATGGGCCATTTTATCCAGTACACTTAGCATATAAGGTGCACTTTGTAGGTATCCTAATACTGACTGTAGCTCATCTGCTTCTAAACATAATTTGTCAGCCTCCCTGTACCCCATGTGTCCATCAACGGAACGGGACCACCACTGACTAGATATTATTTGGGTGGTGGACCATTCTCACCACAGCAGGCACACTGAAATGGTACTGTGTGTCTCTCTGGTACGAGTGTATCAGATACAGCAGCGATTTTATACACATCTACAATATTTCTTATACACCTTGTAGGTGTGCAGTTAGAGACTACAGATCATAATTTCCCATGCACAGTGTTTCTTAAACATCCTATAGCCCTTCATCAGTGGTCAATTTCTGACTACAGGGCTGCTGTTGGCAGACTATTCTCAACCCAGCAGTGACATTGAGGTGTTTAAAAAGCCCAGCAAAGCTGTGTACTTGATACACTCGCACCATCGCCATGCAGACCACCATGCCAATACCATGTCAGTGTTCGTCACTGCTGTGCTGAGAATGGTCCACCACCGAAATATCTTCTAGTCAGTGGTGGCCCTGTGCTGGTCCCTTTCCTCTGATGGACAAAGAAGAGGGGGCTGACAAATTGTGCATAGCAACAGATGGGCTACAAGTCAGTAATCGTATATATAAAAGAACACCTATATGCTAGATGAACCTGATACAAGGGCCAACAAGTGTAGCTAATAAAGTGGCCACTGTACTCCCTATGCTGTTACACAGTTAAAGATCATGGGGGGAAGAAACACACACACAGTCTGGCAAAAACGAGAGCTGAAATACGCATAGAAAATGCACTGACATCAAAACGTGTCTGGAATTTGAATAAACAGTTGTGGACATTAGAGGTGCAACACCAGCTGGAACATGAACACTCAGTAATTAAGCGTGGTTCTGAGCATGTGTCATTTACCATTTAAACATCAACAACAACAACAACAACCCCTGGGCCTGGAGGGAGATGGCACGTGAGTGAGATTAAGTGATAATGCATTACTTTATTGTACACAGAATGAACGAGCAGCACTGGTCTGCCGCCAGCGTTCATTGTTGTAGCATCGCGTAGCCTCGTTGAATTGTGAAAGCACATATGGTGGACAGAAATCACACACTGTAAGACGAGCAGCGACATAAATAAATAAATAAATAAAACCCCAAAAAACACGCAAGTCAAACACCACAAACTGTGGCTGAGCTTGTTCTCTCAAAATATAATAAACACGTTATAAAAACCAGTATGGCGTTTTATTCATACGCGTATATGGACCGGGGCTGGACGTGGCTACACGTCGAATAAGACAGCGCGACGCCTTTTCTTACCGTGTTTTGGAAAACGTCCGTGGGTGTAATGGGCTCGGTTCTCAGCCGAGCAGCAGCGCTGAATGTTCCCACTGCGGTAATGCCATCAGTCACTCCGCTTCCGCTGCCAGACGAGTGTGAAGCGGCTCCATGAGCGACTCTCGGCTGTTTTATAGACAACAGCGCTTACCGAAAGATGTGCTAGGAGGAGGAGGAGGAGGAGGAGGAGTGCATGTGCCGTTCCTACAAGAATAACACACTCGTTCATTGACGCAAGCATCGGAGCTTTCGGTGTGAAACTTGTATAATAATAACCCCCACCACCACCGCCATTAATTCCACGACACCGTTTTTGGGTTTTTTAGTCACGCATAATTACAGCACCTAGATGTCACCACGACCCTGTGCAGTGTGTGCTCTCATTTCATGAACGAAAGCATTTAGACATGGTCAGTAGCTATGAGGCTGCAAGTGCGAACGAAGCGCTCATTTCATGGCGTTTATGAGATGTTGAAATAACGGGAGAACATATAGCCCTTGGCAAGTGCTTAGACTGGTGGGTTATATAGAAACAAGACGCTTGTTTTGTAAGACCATACACTCCAGGAACAAAAAAAAAAAGAAAAAAAAAAGGAGGTTCTACTTGGAACCTTTTCTGAAAAGGGAAAAGGTTCTACATAAAACCTTTAAGGGTTCCCCCGGAGGGGCAAACTCAAGACTTATTTAGGGTGCTTGACATTTATCTACCCCCCTCCAAAGATTGTATAGGAGAATGAGTATAAAAAGGAAGAAAGTTGAAGAGGGCAGAGATCATAGTAAGGACACATCACTGTAAGCAGCATGTGTGTGGGAGCTGCTCCAGCTTCCAGATGACACACACACGTAGATATGTGCATTACAGATGAAAATGACAGAAAAAGCACTGCTATTCAACAAAAAGCTAACAAAACTCACACCGCAAGCATGGGAATCAATTGTCCCTAGGTTTTTAATACATTTAGAGCTCTAGGCTAAAAACAGTTCCACAATAAAAGGTTGCTAAAATACAGAGAAAATGCTTCCAGACCAGGTTGAATATGTCCAAGATTTTAATCAAGTTTTCCAAAAACAATTTTTGTGGATATTTGACTCTTTTGTAATGGTAATAAATAAGCTTTTTTTTTTTTTTTTTTTTTTTAAATCTTGAATGATTTGTAATGTGAAGCACAGACTGTATATATAGGCATGGTGGCGTTGGTAGAAGGTTCTGTTGAACCTGTGAGACAGCATAGCCAGTGAAAAGGCTCTGAGAGTCATGAGGACTTATCCCACCCCGGCGAATCACAGCAGCAACCGTGACCACACAGTCACCAGTTAGCACAGGTTGTGCATTTATCACAAAAGATCACAGAACACAATTCACAAGCAGTTCTCATTGCAGTACATGCTTTACATGACTAGCAAAAGGGCAGCGTAGAGATACGCAACTATTGGTCAGCTGATGACTAAACACCGGATTACACATTAGACCAACTAAGAAACCTAAACAAAACAGCAAGTATACAGTTAGGTTCCCCTCACCAGTTTGACTCAAGATTAACCAAAAATTTAAAATACAAAAACAAAAGCTCCATGCACTTTAAAAGAACTGTGTGTGAAAAACCAGGCCGCTAACTAAACGCAATGCCCTTTATCTGCACTGCTATGCTCCTCATGTTTCCTTGTGCCTGTGTAATGATTTGTGTGTGTATGCCTTGTTCAGGCAATACCGATTGTTTAATTAGACACATAAAATAAGTCAATGAGATAGGATGCTGTGACTAGAAGAGGGGTGTGCTCAGTCCCTGCCTCAACAAATATAAATCCCTCTGCTTGATATCCCTCCCACTCCTCTGTATGTTTAGTTCCTCCCCCTTTCTTGAGGACCAGTCCTTTAATGCTGCAGCTCCTTCATCCTGTTTAAGGCAGAGCCTGCCTTGAACCACTCGATCTGTGTCTCATTGAAAGTGTGGTTGAGCTCAATAGTTTCCTTGCTGCCATCACTGTGCTTAAGAACGGCGTGCAGAGGCTGAAGGTATAAACACACAAAATAAAAGGCAAGTGAATAAGGCAATATGTTTGACACTTGTTCTATTCTCAAAAGGTGACATGAATCATGCATCAAATCAAAGCTGGTAGATTAATAAATGACACAGGGCTTACAATCATCAATTAAATATGCCAAAAAGTAACTTCTGATAAAAATGCTCACCTTTCCAGGGGCAAAAGTTGAGAGGCCTACGATGGATATTTTATCGTCTGGGCGGATTTTGTCATAATCAGCAGGGTTGCCAAAAGTAAGGGGAAGTAGGCCTTGCTTTTTCAAGTTTGTTTCTGTTCAGAGATGTTAAAAGGTAAAGTAGAAGGTTGAAGCTAAAAACTGAAAATATTTAACATGGATTTAAGCTACTATCAAGGCTGGGTTGTTAAATAAATAAATATATATATATATATATATATATATATATATATA
>JAOUQW010000049.1:13160169-13172371 GCA_028565825.1 Olivaichthys viedmensis
ATGGCCAGACTGGTTGGAGCTGACAGAAAGGCTACGGTAACTCAGATAACCACTCTGTACAATTGTGGTGAGCAGAAGAGCATCTAAAAATGCACAATGCGTCGAACCTTGAGGCGGATGGGCTACAAAGGGAGGCCCTACCCAGTATTAGTATATTAGCATCTAATAAAGTGCTCGGTGTGTGTGTGTATGTATGTGTATGTAAATATATATACACACACACATATACATGTACACAGTACACACACCAGGTTTGGTAGGTCTGGTTTACCTTCTTCTACTTGTTTTACTCTTTTTACACTCTCGAGTTGCACCTTCACACTTGTACTCTCGAGTGACCACGTTTGACCCACATCCGTCTTATTGAATAAACATCGGTCGGTTGTTTTTTGGTTTGCATGGGCCTGCGTGACGCTCGCTCGGTGAGGAACCCGGGACTTACCGTCCGCACAGTCCAACAAATTCGGCGGAGGAGTTTCCAGCATTTTCTTTAACGCCACTGGAAACGCAGTCGGAGTACCGCTGCCTTCGTCCAAACTAACCGTGACCGGATCCACTGACATTTCATGCGTCCTTCTGTGTTACAAAATGCAAAAGTTAGAATTTTGCTTTACGACTAATTTCGGCGAAAACACTCGAAGACACTACCGCGCCCTATAGAAGAGCCTGCTGCCTTTCACCCGGTTCTCCATATTGCATGCGGCCAGTTCGCTTCGTATTCACATTAAACTCGGCCCACGTGAGCAAATGAAGCGCTGTACCCGGACGCGGATTGGCCAATCCGGATTCTCCACAATGAATAATGTGCCGACACCGAACCCACGTGGGCGGAGTCTAAATATGCCAATGGCCAAAGTGTGATCGCGTGCGCGGCTGTCTCACCGCGTGGCCTGCTGTCTCACCGCGTGCGCGGCTGTCTCACCGCGTGGCCTGCTGTCTCACCGCGTGCGCGGCTGTCTCACCGCGTGGCCTGCACGAGAAATGAGTGTTAAAGGTAGAGTCACCGCACAGACAACACGCTGACCCGGTGCTCCATAATGCCAAGGGCACAATTCAGTGAAAATGTCCAGGTATAAAACAAAACAACACGTGCAATCAGCTATGTACAAGTACATCCAGTCTAACTTCTCTTCAGTCATATCTAGGAATATAAACATGGAGAAATGAGGATTACAGTAACTGCAGTGTACGAGTTTTCAAGAGTAAGTGCTAGTCTGAAAACGGTGCTGCAGTTTTATCACCTCTATACACACACACACACACACACACACACACACACGCTGTGTAACTGCAATATTAATGCACTGAACTTGTTTTGTAAGCCACAGGATGCACTAACCGAAGAAAAACAATATCGCGTGTGACGCAGATAGTCCATGCTTTGCACGCGCACTCTCTCTCTCTCTGTCTCTCTCTCTCTCTCTCTGTCTCTCTGTCTCTCTCTCTGTCTCTCTCTCTCTCTCTCTCTGTCTCTCTCTCTCACACACACACACACACACTCACATGGCCCCTGCACGTGCGTAAACACGCAGACGGACCAATGAGATAGCCGGCGGCTGGGAGGCTGGGCCCCTGTTGTGTCCAACCTCTCGCGAGATTTCTACACGTCGCCGGGAATTCCTGTTAACATTGAAGCCAACCGTGTTGGTCAGGTGTGGCTTAGATTTCCCCCCTCCTCCAAAATAACAAAACAAGTGTTTTAGCTTTTAGGCATGAGCCAAATTCAAATTACACTCGAGATTGCGGCACATAGGAGAACATGTCAATGTTAATAACGTGGCGGGACAAATGACTACAGACTTCATTCTGCTAACAGGGTCGGGAGGTCCACATGCCTTTCTTCACTTGCCTTGTGCTCTCAGGTTGCACCTTAAAAAATAAAAAATAATAATAATAATCATTTGATCTAACTATCTGTATTTGACACACATTTCACCAGGAGTGAACATGTCACTGTCCAACCAAGTGACTCAGACAGCAAGTTATTACCAGGTCCAAATGCCAGCTGTTCAGGTTGATTAGAAGTTCAACTATTACACAAGTATAACTATATTATATAACTGTCTCCCTATAAACTGCACGGCTATTGATCATGTACATCATTAAATGCTATTTTAATGGATATATTTGTGGACAGGCAATCCCTCAAGGTCAAGGTCAAGGTCAAGGTCAAGGAGGGTGTGCTTTAAAACAGTGTTGTGACGCAGGGAAGGTGTGGCACTGTGGGATCACTTCTCCATTCTTCTGATGCCAAATCAAATAGATTAACCATGCTAACCGTGCTTAACTTCTTTTTTTTTATATATAGATGTGTTAGTTTGGCATCTCGGTTTTTTTTTTTTTTTGTCTCCATACGATTCCTATTTCTTTCTTCAGTTTATCAACTTGCGTTTGGATTCGTTGCAACGATTGTTATCGTCGCATTTTGCAAACTACATAGCCATTGCAACAGAAGTCGTGTGATCACCACGCCGCCCTTTGATCCGGGCGTTTGCTTTCATCTTCTAGGTCAGAGGTAACTCCAGTGCAGGGCCAGAGTCTCGGTGACGTAGCTGCGCCATCCAATCTGGTCATTCATCGCAAAGATGAAGAAGGTGTTTTAGAGCAGGAAAAAAAATAAAATAATAATCACCGGACCGGGCTGGATCTGGTCCTAGGTGAGGGCTTGCAGCTGAATTGTTCACTTTGTCCCATGCATTTTACAGTGCATCCCTATAAACCCGAAGCAAGCCACTTGTATATGCATGCACCAGTTCCGGAAGCGAATTCCCAACGCGTGGCAACTTTATTAACTTACAGAAATGTTGAAAGAAACGTATACAAACGCAACATGAATACGGTTGGACGGACACGCACGCACGCACGCAGCGCGCGCCATTGACGTGCTCGAGATATTATTACGTAACGTACAGTTTCACACTCTTACCGTCGTCATTAATCGTGGGAAATGAGAAAGGCTGCTCAAGCAGGGCTTTGAATATTTCCGGAATATCTGAAGACATCTCAAAACAACTCATGTTACGACTGACAAATCAAATGAACGAAGACGAGACCGGCGTGTTTTTGCAGCTTCAGTGACTGACAGGCGGTTGAAAGCGCGAAAGTTTCGGACACTCATGAGCTTGGCGAAGTTACTCAACTCGACCCGTCCCTAAACCGCCTTATTCTCCACAGAGACCGAGCTCAGCCAATCAACACCGCCGCCGACCCCATCATCATAATTATTCACTCAACTCTGATGAGTGATTGGCTGTCGGAAGTGTCGCTAGTCCGCTCGGCAGCCAATAAAAACCGAGGACAGGTTATCTAAGCAAACCAGAAGCACGTGTGTATTTCGCAGTTATGAAAATAAGGCATTGGAAACCACTCACATGACCGACGCCATCTAACTTTTAGTTTGTTAGATCTAGCTAATATTACATCTGTAATATTAACCGTGTCGTCTTTGACCAGTGACCAATAGAAATGTTGAATTGTATCATGCAAAAGTGAGAAAAAAAAAAGAAAAAAAATACAAACTACTACAATTTAAAAATGACTAATGTTTAGGGTACAATCTGAAACTTGTGTGTGATTTGATATATTCTTTCTCAATAGCAAGCATGGTATCAATGCAAGTTCATGCGATTATGTAAAATCAAGTCTAAATCAAAATCAGTTCTCTTCCTCCAGGGGTCAGTTTCAGAAAGTTGGCCTGATAACGTTATTTAAGATTCACGAAAACCTTCCACTCAAAACGGATTTTTCCACTCCAGATTAGATCATTACAAGTATTGGATGAAATCAAGACCAGTTACCCTTGGCAACTTTAAAAAAAATTATTTTATTTTTTTTACAATGTGCTGTAAATTTAACACAGAAGAAATGGTTCAATCTAGAACAATTAAGGATTCTTTGGTTTATCCCTCTGGGGGAACCCTACAGCAGAGGGTTAACCCTATCAAAGAGGGTTCCAAGCAGAATCCCTTTAAGAAGCTAAGAAACCTTAACTATCCAAAGAACGCTTGAAGAACCCTTTTTTCTAAGAGTGCAAGTTATAGCTGAAACTACACGTGAGTGCAGGCTACAGACATGTCTGGTGAAATCAACATGGTCTCACTTCGTAACAATTCGCAGAACTCAATTTGTAGAAATCTTTATTGGATCAGGTTGAATGAAACATTTAATTGGTAAATTTCTAGGCTTGGAACCATGCAAGTGCATTTACAGAATTATGGGCTACTGTCATTTACAATGTCATTAGTTTTCTACTGGCAACTTGCACTGTACATTTATTTTTTTTCTTTCTGTAAGACTCCAGATGCAGAGAGATTTTTTGTTATTTCAAGAAAAGATCCTGATAATCAAAAATTGTCTACTTAAAAGCCTGGTCACATACAGTGTGAACTCCAAAACTATAAATATCCAAAGCTATATCACCGCACTTCCTCAGATTGTCTTTTAAGAAATAACCACCACATATTCTAAAACAGTCTGTTTATTGTTAAGCACTCATGAGAGTTGGTCCACTGTGTTCAATATTCATTCCAATCAGGGAGCAAAAAGGAGAAACAAAACAAACAATGTAAAAATACAGTACAAAAAGAGGCATTGTTTTTTTTCCTCTTCCCAAAACCCTGATTTTGTAAATCAGTTATTAGTTGAAAAATAACTAATCTCGACAGAGAACAGCATCTTAAACATTATCCATAATCCACTGTGTGTTCTGTTGAAAAGACAAAGTCAAATATGGAGTATCATGTCAAGACCAACGTGTCACTGTCTTCCATTCAAAATGGAGAGTTGATTTTAGAGCGCATTAAACACAAAGGTCATTCAACCATGTGCAATCTTTCCCCACTTGTTTAACCTTTCTTGGGGAGTCAAAATCCAAAAAATTCCAGAATGTCGCATGTTCACATTCAAATGAAGTAAACTCAAGCTGAAAATGTCAGGGATGTGTGATTTAGTTGAGTGGATGATGCTCTCTCTCTACCCCCTTAAATAACTGACGGGCAGAGATTCTGACCCTTTTATATGACTGCTTTCAAACATGGTCATGATTAAGACAGTGTCTATAAACTGAATGTCTCTGTTTCCCTTCTCAGTTTACTTACACTTCCTCTGATTGTCTACCTGTCGTCAAGAGTGGAAATTGCTAGCAAAACCAAAAAAAAAAAAAAAAATCTGTGGAAAGTGACCATGTTCAGGAGAACGTTCAAGACAACTGGAACTGCATGCACAACCATCGACATCAGTTTCTGACTTCAGCTAACTGCCAACAGAACAAACCACAAAACCCATCCACCACCTTGCATCTATTGCCTTATTCAAGTTGTCTAAGTATATATTTATCATATACTAAAAGAGAAAGATTATACGTGTTTGGGGGATATTTATAATTGTATATATGTTTATATAGTATAAGGCGCTATGCAAAAAAAACAAAAAAACAAATATATGTATGCTTAGTATTTCCTCACAATACACCTGATAATACATGTGCTTGAGGATTTCATCAGAACCAAGCAGAAAGCCTGGGGAGAAAATGGAGTAAAACCTAGGTGTTTTAAAATATAATGATCAGAATTGTTCCTCGACACATCATCATCCCATTTAATCCACCGGTCACACGAAAGGTCAAAACAAAAGGCACATGATGAAACGACCTTTGGAATCTGCAATACAACATGTTCCAGACATTTAAATCAGAGGTATAGCACTATATTCTTTGTAACTCATTTTGGACATTGGCGTAAATTAAATACTTGTCTTCCAGCCCAAAAAAACTACAACTAATGACCATCCCAAAACCTCAAGCACATGTATCTACACAGGCCCCCCACACTAAACTGAAAAAGTCTCTCAGCATACATAGACTATTCACTGTTATGTCTTATGTTCATACATTGATACATATACTTAAGAGAGAGTTATACATTGCAATTAACATATACGTATATCAATAGAATATAGGAGGATAGGCATAGTCATAATAGTAATCATTATCATCATCATCATCATAATAGTAGTAGTAGTAGTAGTAGTAATAATAATAATACGATCTCTCACTGAAGCATACATTAAAGTCATTCCAGAAAGCCCCTCACTGTATTCACGCGTTTAGAAATCGAGAGAACACCCCGCCTCATATTCATAAAGTTTCCATTATTTCTTAGGTGTTAATGTGCTAACAAAGATTTACAGTTATTACTTTCTTTAAGGTTGGTGGTATGGGCTGGGGGCAAGCTCACAAAACTGACATTTCTGGAATGACCCTCACAGAAGCGAGAAGAAAAATCACTAGTCATCTAATCAGCAATACAGGTCATATAGCATAGTTCAATAACAACAGGTTCTATGTAATCAATACAAGGTGAGGCTATATTTAATTAAGCTTAACTGCTAGGTTATCGATAATCATTAGTAGTATAGTAAATATGTATGTCCACCATACGTATGGACAAGGCTTACTAAAAGTAGCAAGGTATGTCATGAGGATAATTTTTTTTTGAAGGGAATATAATTACGCATAGGCACACCATGTCAAGTTTATTTGCCTATATTCCTGCAAGCTCAACTTTATTCAGGTTCCTTGCCTGAAATTGGTAAATATTAGTTATAGATCTGGTTCAAGATAAACTGTTAAGAATTCAAGAACTCATTTTAGTATATACCTCAGCAAGTCCCAAAGTTTTATGATGGCACAAAGTGCATCAGCTCAAATGAGACTAATTCCAAATCACTTATGCTTCTTAAATTGCTCAGTCAAAGCAATCACATTTCTTCTCAAATATATAACAGTTTAACTTCTGACAGATCAGATCATATTGGACAAGAGGAGCAGACTACTATACAATCACTTTGTGCAAATAGCTCTCCATTGCCTTCCTTCCTCATTACAAAACACTGCCCTTTCACAGCGTACTCAGTGCAAACTGAATGTTAATGCAAGTATGGGCACACAAGGCTGGCTGGTTTAGGAATTTTAAATGACCTTAAATTACATAGGCTATCATTACTGGTGTGCATACAAAACACACAAGTGTGATGTCAACAGATGTATTTGGGCATGAATGAGAAAGCAGGTATGTTTGTGTTCACAATCACCATGTTAGGCTTGTCTGCAGTGCAGGAGGGCATAGTGCTTCCTAAAGTTGCACTGAAGGGAATGGAGAATACAAACTGACATCTGGAGCATGGCTGGTCCTCGTCACAGGAAGCCTCATCCAGGCAGTCGCAAGGCCTGCTACCACTCAACGCTTTGGTCAGGGTCACAGTTCCCCACTTCCTGACAAGCGCCGCCCAGCCTGTCAATCAAAGCCACAAACACAGTAATCAGCCACCACCATAAAAAACAGGCAAGGCCACAAGGGCCTTCACTACTGAGACAGCACAGGTTGCATGAATACCATGCTTAGGAATCTTGCATGATTTTAGCGGAGTATCAGCACAGTCCTTCATGGGGTTTTAAAGCACAAGTCTCAAATTCTGTGTATTTTCCTTAAACCTTCTAAAATATGCCTGTTTTCTAATGCTACAGTATCTACAGAGGTATTCATTCAGGGTGCAACCTCTCGACTCGTCAGAATTATAACTATATAGTATAATCAAACATTGAAAATCATCAGTAGGACAGCCACCCACCACTGACTCATTGTAATCAGCTGGCATGGCATTCTGTTTTTCTTCAGGAGGCGGAGTCATCAGGGTGCCATCTGATCGGCGATTCTGATTGGTCAATGATAGCCACAAATCATACATCTGCTGCATGTCTCTCACTGTGAGGGGACAGAAAGTAAAAGTACATTTTGGAACTGCAAAGCAATAATGCAGAATCCCTACCCAAAAAATAAATAAATAAAATAAACTGTTACAGCACAAGAAGGATGACCATTTTATAAAATTCCTGACATATTGAAGTTGGAAGACATATTGGAGTTCAACAAAAATGACATGGAAAAAAAAACCCCATAAAATTATGAGAGGCGATGAGTCATTCATAAAGGACAAAGGCATGATCCTCACAACTGTTGTTCTTCATGTAGGTCCACACATCTCTTTCTTCCGAACTGTGCGCAAAAGAGCAGTTCCCAATGTAGTGGCACTTCTTTTGTTTCATCACATGAACACACATCTACAGACAAAAATGTAATTGTCACGAAGAGTTGTCAGGCCTTACTAGAACTCATTTTCTTAAAATTCCTAAGCTTACAATGATCACTTTAAAACTTGCGCACACAAACTACTTAGACAGAGAAAAAGACAATACGATTCAGTCGAAGATTAGGAATAATGTGTGTCGAGACTAGCCACCAATGTTTGTGAGGCACAGATAAATGCAGAGAGCTCGGAACTTACATCATATTGCTGGGGGTAAGTTCGAGAGAAAGGCAGCGGCCGTACAACGACCCACTTTTTCTTCTCAAACGATTTTACCAACAGTACTCGGCGCTCTTTTGTCCAGCTGAAAACAGACATGAGCAGAGGAGAGGGTATTTCATGACTTGTCTATCCGTAAAACAAAGACAAAATGCAGTGTATTATTTAACAGACATGTTAAATTAGACGTTTATTATTTACAGGATATTCTGGTAGTGACAAGGTGACAAGCAACTATTCGTTTCCTATGGAAGTGCGCAAGTCGGATTTCAGCGACTGCAACAAACGACATTGGAACAGATTTTATCTTTTTTTTTTTCTTTCCTCCAAATGAATGACGACACGGCAAAGCAACAAATCCAATTGACTGGTAAATACCTCGGTCAAATCTTACAGCTCATTGACTTATAGTTTCTACCTGCACTTGGTTACGATGAACCGTACTTTCAATGGAGCTTGGCTCAAATAAAAAAATAAAAAATGGAGTTTTAAAGTTACAAACACCATTTCAGCACAGTTCCCAGCGCAGATAAAGTAAGCCAGCAGTTGTCATCTTTAATGTTGCTAAAAAAGGGATGAATTAGGTAATTGACCTAGGTTATATGTATAGGTATGTGAGCACCAATGTATTAGACCTGACCAAGATCCTTTTCGAGTTGAAACATTGTCTCTATCATAATAAAGCACAGTGTTCGAGCATGAATTAGTGTGCAGGCTTATTTTTTCCCCATTCAATTTCTCCACTGATGACCAATTTCAAGTTCAGGTGAGAGAAGCCGGGTAACCCCGGGTTATCATCACGACAAAAGTTGTGCAAAACCAACATAAGGCCTAGTAGTAGGTTCACACCTGTGTTTGGCTTTTGCAGTGCAGTATTTCAGTGCCTTGTCTGGCTCGTTGACCTGGCCCTCCCTCCAGCACTGGCCACACACAAACTTCATCTTTAGGTTAAGCCCACGGCCTCGGCCGCAGGTGCCTCCTCCTGAGCCTCCACCTCCGATGCCGTCACTTCCCATTCCGACCACTCCTCCAGTCCCAACACCGGAACTGCTCATAGAATTACTGCTCTGATGACATGCGTGCATGGGCTGAAAGGCACAAAGTGTGTGAGATAAATCATCTTAAAACCACTGGAATACGGAAGTGCTCACTAATCTGTGTTGAATATCAACAAAAATAAAAACAAATAATTGGAAAGATGAACGAAACAAGGAATTCCAAAGAAAGATAAAGCAAATAGGCCAGATTTAATGTAAATAAGAGAGGACTATCGCCTAACTCAAGAGTCTTCGAGAGGCTCACCTTCTGTCTTTGTGCATTCTGCTCCAGTCTTTGCCAGTGTCTCTTAGACTCCTGCACCATCTCCTCATGGGTGATACCTGTGGGAAAGAGGCCAAACTTTCTCTTAGCATTCTTACAATATTCCCTTCAATAAATCTCTCAGCATTCTGGATATATTTTCTTTACTCAACGTATTTATTTCCACATGAATAGGAAATGGGAGTATTTGAGTTAAACATGCAAATATGTGGTACAACTGTACTGAGGATGAATAACGACTTAATTTATTGATATGCAAATAACCATTATTTAATCTAGGGCTAAACTATGTTTATATGTTTGATACGTTCTTAATAAGACACCACAGGCAACTATAACTTTCAATCCAGTGCATAATACAATGGACAGGTGAAAGAGAAATGTAGAAGGGAAACTGGTACATGTATAAATGTACACATGCCTACTTTGTCAATTTGTTGTCTAAATTGTGGGTCAAGACTGTGTTTGGAGCTTGAACAACAATGTTATCATTATCTACAAAGTTGATATGGGTATTCTCATTTTGTTATATGGCCCACCATTCACATTTCATTTTGGCATACTGGACCAAACAATGTATGTTTCAGCAACCAAGTATTTGTTTATGATGTACCAGTGTCCTGTTGGAGAACCCAGCACTTGAGCTCAATTACTGAGTGAGCGAAAGAGCAGCTGTCTTCCCTCTGGCAGCCATAGCGCACCTCATGACGACATACGTCAAACTGGCAGAGTGGGTGCAGCGGACGAATCTTACTGTAGCGCACGTTGGCTGAGCGAACCACGTGCACCAGGCACCTGCCATACCACGTGCAACACACACACACACACACACATTAGTGGGGTCAAAACATAATGGTTACTTAGGACTACAGTACACCAAAATCAATTCAGATCTAATGTAAAAAATGTGACTTCATAAGAGTGTGCAGTAAAAAGGATAAGCGGAGTGGCGGCTCACTTGTTATCATCAAAAGGATGCTTTGCAGTAAGGTTGGAACAGACACCTAGGTTCTCTTTGCTGCGCTTGCTTATAATACGAGGCTTACTGTCAAAACATTCCTAAAGCAAAACGGGGACAGGGGGACTTGATTAGTTCCAGGTAAACAACTATTGTTAAAATGAACTTTAAATGCATATGAGGATTGTGGTGCAGTAAACTACCTCACAGAGGAACATGAACATGCCCATATGAATCTGCAGCAAGCGAGTGACACTAAGTGCTCGTCTCTCATTTGTGCCCAGTGGGTCAAATAGTAGCTCTCGACTCAGAGCTCCTTTCCTTTCCTGGGTCCACACATCAATCTCCTCCTGGCAATAGGCAAAGGTGCAGTTTTCCCCATACTGGCACTCCTGACGCTCCTGCACCTCTGCACGGAAAAGAGCAGAAGAGTCAGTCAGCTTAAATAAAACAGAGTTAGAGGTAATTACATCAATCGGACTCCACTTACATCACTGTGAAAGATAAAGCCCAAAGATACCCATCATTTAAAAAAAGTGTTGACATAACCAAGGCTGCCATATTAAAAAAATTGAAAATTTGAAAACACCATTTTTTGACCGTTCAAACAATAGTAAATTTAGCGCATGTTAAAATATGATGAACATGTAAATACTGACTCGTTTAAGAAAACAATTTAAATGTTGTGCTCTTCGAATAATACATAAAAACGCTAATCTTCCATGCATTTACTGATGATATAAATAAATGCTCAATAATGCCTCATATCTGGCCTTTAAAACAAATCACAGAGCATTTTACATTCCTAGAACATAGAGACACACAAAACAAATACCTTTGCAGAGAACGAATGCTCCAAGGAAGTTATTGCGGGCAGGGCGAGGTCGTATCCTCTTCCAATTGGTGTCTTCAGATGATTTGAGGCGACAGAGCAGCACGTCTCTTTTACAGCGATGAGCTGCTTCAGGCTGATACTTGTAATCCATGACTCGAGGCCCTACATCAGAGAAGTGTTCATTTAGCTTGTTTAAAGCAATGCACATATAGTATACTGTATTGAGAGCATTGTCAGACACAGTACCTATGCGGCTGTAGCAGGCATGGCAGGCCTGTCTGAACTCATGGGTGGCAGCCAGTGGATTCTGGGACAACAGGGAAAGGTTGGTAGCAGCTGAGCCATTCTACGAGGGTCAAAGATCAGAAACGGTTTGTTGGGCAAAAAGCAACATAATCAAGACCAAAGTGTCCAAAAGGTAAACAAATGTGGCGGCTGTTTATGAGAGAAACCCGAAAAGGCAGAAAGTGCTTACTGAGTGAATGGCGCTATGGTTCCGTAAACCAGAGAAGAAACTGGTAGAGACTCTTCCTCCTGAGTGCATCGAGAGTAAATAAGCATGATGTACGAAAAGCTTCATCATTAAAAACGTATATATATTTAAAACATATTACATAAAACAGCTTTGCAACTATTTGAATATACAGTCAAGCCGGAAAGTCTGCACACCCCTTTCACTTTCTCCACGTTTCATTACATTACAGACTTATTCTACAGTAGATTGAGTT
>JAOUQW010000049.1:13193178-13204801 GCA_028565825.1 Olivaichthys viedmensis
GTCTCGTGCATATCTATGCATATCTATGGTGGTCTTGTGCACATCTATGGTGGTCTTGTGCATATCGATGGTGGTCTTGTGCATATCGATGGTGGTCTCGTGCATATCTATGCATATCTATGGTGGTCTCGTGCATATCTATGCATATCTATGGTGGTCTTGTGCACATCTATGGTGGTCTTGTGCATATCGATGGTGGTCTCGTGCATATCTATGGTGGTCGCGTGCATATTCCTGGTGGTCTCGTGCATATCTATGGTGGTCGCGTGCATATCCCTGGGGGTCTCGTGTGAGGGACATCACAGCTTAACCACGCTGGTCTGTTCCCTGTTCATACTCCAGTACAGTAGGTGGCGGGATGCAGCCGTTGAGTTGGTATGAAACCCGCCATTAAATCCGAAGAAGAAGAAGAAGAAAAAAGAACGTCACACTCAGGAAGCGTCCACGAAAAGGATCCCCGCACTCGAGGACCGCGATAAAGAAACAAAGATTTGTTATTATTTCATTAGTGTTTAAAAATAATCATAACAACCCGTGTATACTTTCACTAAGAGAAACAGTCGCGTTTTCCCCTCTCGCTTTCCCCTTAAAGTGTGTTTAGACTATCGTCGCAATGCCGAGAGGAGGTAAGAGGAGCCGCGCATGTGTCTACATGATGTTAGCCTGTTTGCTACAGTGTTAGCCTGTTTGCTACATGATGTTAGCCTGTTTGCTACATGATGTTAGCCTGTTTGCTACAGTGTTAGCCGCTGTGCTAGTCGACTGGACACATTAAATTATAGTGACCAGTTCGAGCATGACGTGAAAGCAACGCGACTGAACAGAAGGGTTTCGTTGTGAATGTTTTGCTGGCGTGTTCCCTCCATACCGCTGGTCAGCCACGTCCGGTCATTATTCATCAATCAACATGGCCACTGGCTCATAGTGTGCATCATTTCATGACTTGGGTTTTGGGGGGTTTTTTTGTCACTTAACTCGTGTTATTTATTGCATATTTTCCCCTCATGATCCACGTTGACGACGTTGTTGTTGTTGTTGTTTTTCAATTTTCAATTTTATTTATTTATTTATTTTAGGGAAAAGGGGCCACAAAGGCCGAGGCAAACAGTTCAGCAATCCTGAGGAGATCGAGCGACAGATGCGATTGCAGAGGGAGCTTGTAAATATCCAATATGTTGATTTTTTTTTTACTTTACTACTAAGGTTCCTCTTAAGTGTCAGTTCGACTTCATGTTTTTTTTTTAAACCACTCAATGCCTGAAGTGAAGCCCCTGTGTTGTGTTGGCAGGAAGAAAATGGCGAGGCAGCGCGTGAGAGCGCGTCTGAATCTGAGGAGGAAAGCAGCAGTGAAGATGAAAAAGTAGGTGCAACAAAACAGGAGGATTTTACTTTATTATTAACTTTTTTTATAAGAGAGTTTATAACCACCAGGAAGCGTGGGTATCTGCTGGCAAATTGTTTGATTTGTGATTTTTCTTAAAAAGTGTTTCTATATTTGAAAAGGATCACAGGAGGAATGGCGTGCAAGGATTGATTGAAATCGAGAATCCCAACCGCGTCTCTCAGAAAAGCAAGAAGGCCGCTGAGGTTGATGTCGATGCGCCGAAAGAGCTCACACGCAAAGAGAGGTATTTGTAAACAAACAACCGCCGGTCAAACTGCGAAGGCTCTTTCAGCTGATGTCATTTTTTTGTTTTGATAACTCATTTGTTTTTGGCTTGAGACAGTTAATGATTGTGTGTTGGTTGCAGGGAGGAGATTGAGAAGCAGAAAGCGAAGGAGCGCTACATGAAGCTGCATCTGGAGGGAAAGACGGATCAGGCCAGAGCAGACCTCGCCAGACTAGCTATTATTAAAAAACAGAGAGAAGAGGCAGCAAAGAAGAGGGATGAACTAAGGAAAGGTGAGTTTGTTAACCCAGTTTATCAGAAGTCTCTCGTTGGGCTGCGCTGTGTGGCTCTACAGTGTAATAGTGTACGTGATTTAAGTGTGTTTGTTTTGTTAGGCTAATCTTCATCTTATCTTCATACCATGTCCAAGTGCTATGTACTATATCATTAATGTCAAATTTACTTCCATTACAAGTAACAGTTTTCTGTCTAAAAGCTAAAAGATATCTTTCTGATGCTTTTTTCTTTTCTTATCTTTTTATCTGTTCCAGAAAAAGAGGCACAGGAGACCAAGTCCAAACGTTAAATCGCGTCCCCACCCCGAGGACTGGGTTTATGGGGGCGGGAGGGAAGGGACCAAATTAATTAGGGAGACAGCTCAGGGGTGTCCACATACTGTCCTTTAATCCTTCACTGGCAGGGACAGGCAGCGATTTGGACATTTCAGGATCACGTCACATAAAGTTAGGGGTTAAAGACATGAGCTCGCTGGTTTGCTTATTGGTACCTAAAACGGAGAGTAATCAGCAACACCATGATGCTCTCATGTCCTTTCCCCCCCCCACACCTCCACTGTGCTCTGGTCCTAAAGCTGCAGGAGTTTACTCTTAAATTTGCTATTTTGAGATGTTTTAATATAGCTTTGATTGGGTTGTTGGCCAGGGTTGCGTTCTTACTGGCGTTCCTAAAGAGTGGGGTAGAGTAGTGAATGGAGAAACAATAGCAAACTTGTAGAACACCATCTGCTCTTGTTCTGACCTTATTGCTGTATTTTTTTTATTCTTGGTAAATAAGCTACACGTAATAAGAGACCTTTGTACTCATCTGGGTTATGAACAAAAGTCCTTCCCCTGTTTTTTTGCATGCCATTTGCAAGATGTATGCAAGCTGTATCAGATGCCATTCATGCTACTCCATTAAAACCATAATTTACTTGTTACTTTTAAATGGAACTTTAGCTGTGTTAATATACTTACTCAATAAAGTTAACATTATGTATAGATATAATCTCTATACAAAACAGAAGTGTTTACCTCCCATTTATTCTGATGTGCTTGCATTTCTCTAAAGAATAACTTTTTTTTTTTTTTTTGCGCCTGTTCATAACCAACTCTTAAATATACCTCTTGTATATTAGGCCGTGCTCACACCTGCTATTAACATCAGTCTGGGGTGATCTAATCATAAAGTGGACAGATGGATTGACGTTTGCACCTGGCTTTTTTTTTTTTTAAACGTGTCTTAAATGCGTCTCCAGTAACCACTTGGGATTTATGGCCCTTGACACAGTGGTGACTAGGTGGTGCCTCGTATTACAGTTCACATTACAGATGCTTTATGGCTATACGCATCCCTGATCACTTCTAAGTGGTTTGAGGGATCGGATCATAAATCATCCCAAAAGACGCAATGGACCTCGTTCACACCTGTTCTTAGCCCTGTCCACTTGTGATCAGATCACCCGAGACGGATGTTAATACCAGGGTCTTGTATGCTTCAGCTCGTTGGGGGGGGGGCCCCGATTTGCCTTGAACATTAAGGGAAGCAATATTACACTGATGCAAATGATGAGACATTCAGCTCCGTTCATTCTAAAGTATTAAAGGAATAAAGTGCTCTCCATGACTGAAATATTTTACGTGTTATGCATAGGAAGCAAATGGATCTGTTTATCCTGACTTGATTTGTGGTATAGAAATAAATACATTAGTACAATCATTTTTGTCCTAGGGTTTTTTAATGGTTTAATGTGCTTCAATCTGTGACCTGTGCTTATGCACTGTGGGGAGAGATCGCCAGAGGCCAGGCTTCGATTGCTCAAAAGCTGGGATGATGTTTCCATGTGCAAAAGTTAATATTTTTTTTACTGTTTAATTATTAGAAATCATTTGTCATCATCATTAATGCCAGTGTACCGTATACCCGAGCAAGTCGATTGTGGAAAAGTTGACTTCTTGATTGTGTTTACGTGTACCGTCAGTCTTGTTATAGACACTCCCCACTTCATTCCATCTCCATCTTTAGTACTCAGAAAGGCAAAGAGGGCGCATTCAACTGAATAAGTGTCCAGAACTACCACATACAGGGGCAATAAAAAAAACCCCACACTCTTCTGCTAAAGTATTGAGAAAAGAATGGAAATCTGATAAGTGATCTTAGACTGCCATCATGAGTGAGTTTCGGTTGTTCTCAATACAGGCAAGTGTGTTTGAAATGATTGTTGGTGGTCATCACTCATAGGCTGCAGACGTGGTAGAGATTAGCTGTGAAAAACAGTGACATATTAGTTGAATTGCAATGTAATGAATCTGCATTAACCACTAGGGGTTGCAAAACTACGTATTGCTTAGTCGACCAGGTGTATATATGCTGAAAAAGGAGTTTTGTGTCATGCAGGACATGAGCCACAGGAAAAACAAATCTCCACCTGAAGGTGGCGCGTTTGCAGGTACTATAGTACGCCCACACACACACACACACACACAGCTCAGTTCTAAAGGGTTCGTGTTTTTTTCTTCTTCTAAGAGTATACTGTATCCGTATCTATTTTGTAACGGTATGCGTCTTTTTCTGTCTGAACTATTTCCATACGCTGGATGACTTGCGCCTATCGCCATGGTACGTACTGAAGTCACGTGACCCACGGCCGCGCGGTACAAACCCTATGCAGCTCACCATTTCCGCACCAGCCACTGTAACATAGGCCGCTGTGTCTTCTTGAACATATCTGCTGCTTCATACTGTTCCCACGTGTTTAATTTAGGTATCATGTTGCTTTAAATGGTGGAGCGTTCTCTGTTCAAATCCTCCACCGTGCTTAGTCTTCCTCATGGCCACTGAGTGGCAGTCTCACTTATGAATCCTGCTCTGAGAATGTTAACGCCCAAAGTGAAAGTGACTGGAGCATTCAGCAGTGTGTAAATATAGGCTGTCAGTAATGTAATGCCTTACCCATAAAACATCAGTGTGCTCACAACCTGCATCTGCAAAGTACTATTCCTTTTGTTGTGCGGCTTCTGTAATTATGTGCATCAGACAAAAGTTCTTCCAAGTAATAAGGTACTTCAAAGGTCATTATCATGCAAAATAAAATATAAAAATGTTAAGAGCTCATAATTAAGTGTTCGTAAGTGCATGGGGTGTTGATGTGACTCGACTAAAGTAAGGACTCTGGCTGCAATCATATGAAGTGTTAGATTTTAAGCAATTCAAATGAGGACATGTTCAAAGAGCCCATGTCTCGCAGGTTTCTGGCTCATGACAACTCTCTAATCACATTGTGTGTGTGTGTGTGTGTCTCAGTAAGTCAAATATATCTGTCAGAATCATACAACCCATATAACCTTTATGGAGCTTGTTGTCTAAAATGTATGCACCCATATGTGGTGAATCTTCTGATCATAGTTCTGTTTTCACCGTGGCCAGATACGACTGCAAGAGTTTCACATTGTGATGCGTAGACCTCCTTCCCTGTATGCATGCTGTGACTTCCTCTTTCGGATCTGAGGTGTGTGCATATGCATAAGATTCGTCGTGAAAGCTTTAAGTGGGGATCTTTGGTGAATCACATGGTTGTCCTTTTTTCTTTTTTTTTTAAATCATAAGGATATATCAACCATCAAATGAGAGTGATTCTGACCTGACCTCAAGAAAAAGGACTACAGGGTGGTGGGAAGGAAAGTAAACCATCATAACCATGCTAAAGCAATTTAGCCTCTTAAAGCAGTTTGGAAACGTGGGGAAGTAAGTGCTTTCATATTGCATTTACTGATAATGTTTACTGTAAGTTTATGAATCTTGATAATCTCCAGTTTACGGTTGTTTGGTTCATTGAATTACCACCGTGTGTATTAGAGTTTTAGATTATCCTCTTACTCTGAATTTATCAACGTAAGGCTGAATTTGTGCGGCATAAAATGTTTTGGTCAGAAGATGTAATTTGGTGGATGTTACAACATAATGTTTGGAAAGTAGTTCGTCCACTGACTCAGAGTAAGCAAGGGTTTCAAGGAAACACTTCATATTCTTCTTAGCTTTTTCAGTAATTCCTGATATGGGCTTTTATGCAGGACTAAGGCTGTCCATCTGTCTTCCCAAAGAGTAAAATGAGTTAGCTTTCTGTGGATAACTATGGGAAAATGGCATACAGATAATCCATTTTAAGTTTTTATTATCTTGCTAAAAGATTTAACAAGTTTTGTTTTGATACTACTAAGAGAGAGTGCAGCTGGTCTCTAGACTAGACTGCTAGCCTGAAATATGGTGGGCGTTAACTGCTTGCTGTAGGCTGCAGTCCGTGCAAGGTGCACAGAAAATGGTGCATGTTTTGCATCCTGCTAACACAGATGTTAGCACTGTGTTATTAAACGCAATAACACCAGCGCTACGGGTTGAAAGAGGAACAAGGCATCCGCCAACGCTGAGGCCTCTGCACAGCTGCAAAACTCACTGCAACTTTTAATGGTGAAATGAACACTTATCTTCTTATCATGAAATATTTCATCAACTATTGCAAATAAGCAGAAGGAATACCACTGAACAGGCATCATCAAGCCCTCCAGTTATTCAGTTAGTTTGGCTAAATATCCATTTGCCCGTTCATTTAGATGTCGAAGCTAAGACGTGTTGATTTATTGCCATAGATGCCAAAAACAAAAAGCTTTAACCGTTAGAGGAAGATATGAGTCTCTTTTTTCCGAACGTTAAACCTCTTTTACCCATCTGCGCTTGTTGGATTAAACAAGAGTACCTATGGTGACAGCACCATGACCCCATTAACGGGGAGTGGTAGCCTTTGCGAGGCTGTGGTTTCTCTGATGCCCTTGTCTTCTGATACATACTTGGAAATACCTGTGAAGTGTCACAGTTTGCACAGATGTACCATGAGATTAAACGCACGCTAATGGATCAGAGGACCAGATGTTATTTCTGTGTTTCGGGAACTAATGATTGGGTGACTGAAATGTACATTTCATTCATACATGTATCCTTGATATAGTGCAAGTCTCAAATCTGGCTTATATCATTGCTTGGGTGAGAAGTGAGAGGACATTGCAAATGGCAAGCAAAACTGTACGTGTTGCAGTTTGCAGCCACTACGTCCTCCCTCCCCCACGCCATTCTCTCCAGCCTGCTTTTTGACCACAACACCCCTCACTCTCTAATTTTAGGATGTACATTTTGGTAGCCTGACACAGTACTGAACTGCATGCACACAAGTGCACCACACAAGTCAATGACATGCACATAGATCAGGTCATTTTCTTACTGCAGCCACACTGTTCACAATTATCCGATATTCACAGCTTCAGTAGTAATACCAATTCCCTTACTAATTGGTTAGAGAACTGAATCATCAATTTGTAGAGGAAATGTTATATTGTAACACAATATAATGTTATATTAAGTGTATTAAGACTCTAAAAGTGGGGTCCAGTAAGTAAGTACATTTTATTTATATAGCACATTTAAAACCAAAGTGCTTTACAGTTGATAAAACAAATTTGTTCCACCATCAGTTCTCCGCTTACACCCGTCTCACACGTATAGAAAAAAGGGCAGGCTCCAAAATGGACCCTTGTGGAACCCCACATGTCACAGTAGCAGATGGAGAAAAGCATTTTCCAATGTTCACTGAAAATGCCCTGTGTTTGATGAGTGGTGAAGATCACTGTTCAGCACAATCAAAGTCTTTATAGTTATATAGTTATTTTTTAGTTATTATAGTAATAAGCCGAATTGGTCACGAGTCAACTGGTCACTTGAATTGACTGGGTTTAATTTAAAGCTCATTAACTTAAAGTATTAAAATGCAATTTTAATAAAAATAGTTAAAGTGCTGTTAATATGATACAATATGTTATGTTCTGAATACACATTTTAACACAGTGTAACTGGTTTGGGTTTTGTGGGAGGAAAGTTTGGCTCCAGTAAATAAATATGAGGGGACATATTTGCCTGATGTGCTTAATATTTTGGATTATTAAAATAAAATAAATCTGTGCTGATTCGTTTTAAGAGTTTTTTTTTTTTACACTGTCAGGGGTCTCTGGCTGCAAAAAAAGAGTACAAGATCTGGTAACTTGTCTGAGAATAAACATATTGTTCCCTTGTAGGTACAGCACGTGTGGTATATGATGGCCTTCATGCATTGTACTTAACCCCGTAAAGCCCCAGCTGATAATTTAGTTATTAATCTCAAAGCATATTATTCAGTAACTACTATGAATTACTACGTAACTATAATAAAACTAATAGGAAATGTATGTAGTTACAAAAATGAGGAATGTACTGTAAGTCCCGACCTGCCGATAAACAAGCTGTAAGCTGTTTAAGCTGTTGATATCTTGTAAAAACATTGATCTAAATATGTTTATACAACTACTATTTTAGGGCACAAGATGCAACTGACCTTCTCTCTGAGGATCTGGTGTTGGTGAGTCATTTTAACAGCTTCATGCATTATGCTTGCTGTCTTTAGATTGCATAATCTAATGCTGGTGACCACATACACACCCTTTTTAATATGATTATTGTGTGTAAGCTTGGTTGCTATGTGCACATGTGGCTGTGTGAAGGTGGAGCAGCGTGTGGAGCCGACCAGAAAAGCGGCTCAGATCATCCATAAAAAGCTAGTCGGCTGTTTGCAGAGTCAGCAGGGACTGGACTCAGAGAGACGAATGGTGATCCTCCCCTTCTCTGTTTCTGTCTTCCCATACGTGAATTTTCATCTGATATAAATGATAGAAATTCCCATGAAGTATAGGTTTGCTGGAAAAAAATGTTTTTTATACTGTCCCATCCTAAAACTAGCTTAAAGCATGTTTAATTCAGACCTAATGGCACCTTATGCACTTGTTATTCCTACCTTCTTGCTCTACAACCATCTCATTTTCTTTGCCTTTTTCTCCCCACGTCATCTTGTAGAAAAAGCTCCCCCCCATGTTGCTCTCTGTCAGCATGGCTGAGAGCTTTAAAGATTTTGATGGGGACTCTTCTATTAGGTGAGTTTTATGGACCAACTCTCCAACCACACACACAGACCATTACACACTACCCTTTGACCTTGGTGTGGGTTCAAGAATACTTTACACTACACATAATGGCTTTTTACTGAGAGCTGAGTGGAGTGGAGGGAAGAGGCTGAAATTTGTAGCATCTGTGGTCATGAAAATTGACTGGTTTGTGAGACAAAAAAAGGCTGCATTAACCACAACCGGTCCTGCCTTTTTGCAGGAGAGTTCTAGAAATGTGCTGCTTCATGCAAAAATTTCTGGCACATACTTTGGCAGACTTTGAGGTGAAGCTGGAAAAAGATGTTCTGGAGCCTCTAAATAAACTCAGTGAGGTAACCACTTGTGCTTCTGTACCATCTTTTTTTCATATTTCATCCACGGCATTCAGCACCACTAAGTACACCAAACTTTGTTTCTAATCAGGATGACCTTCCAGAGGTTTTGAAGAACAAGAAGCAGTTTGCAAAACTTACAACAGATTGGCACAATGCTCGGACCAGGTAGATGCTGGTGTTCTGTAAGTTGTTATAGTAGCAGTGCCTAGCACAGCACTTAAATGTGCCTGTGTAGATTTGACCTCCCCTCTATCCTGTTCTCAGGTCTCAAGGCAGTACAGGTCCCCAGGCTAAGCAGGATGGACTGAGGGAGGAAGTGGAGGAAGCCTGGAGAAGATTGGAGTTAATCAAGGTTAAATAGCTTTATTTGAATCTGTCATGATTTTACACGCCAGAAAAGCCATATTGGCAACTGTAGACTACATGTATTGACAGAAGTGACAAGTTAGTATTCTTTTATAGGATCAGTATTCAGCTGATCTTTACCATTTTGCCAGTAAAGAAGATGAATATGCCAACTTCTTCATTCATGTGAGTACTTTACATCTCCAGTAGGGGTTGGTATGTGAAATGCATGAATATTCTGTTGGAATGTGAGTTCTAACTGTGATTTCCCTTTAGCTCTTAGAGCTACAAGCTGAATACCACAAAATCTCCTATGAATTCTTGGACAAAAATATCACTGAGCTCAAGGAAAATCACAGCCAAGCAGGTGAGGAGGAATGAAGTCAAGGGGGCACCTGTTCTGAATGAAGAAAGTTTCTCAGTGGTTGTTGATGGGTTTGTTGGGATTTCAGTGTAATCATTTAATGGATGGTTTGTAGGTTATTGACCATGTACAATAACAAAAGTAACAACATTTCTTGTAAATTCCCTGTTCTTTGTACTTCCTTGTAAGAATCCTTATAAGTTTTGACACACTTAGATTAAAGGCTTCCACAATGATTCTTCAGGTGGTTGAGGGTTCTAGCTTCTTAAGGGGTTCTACTTGCAACTTTTTCTAAAAGGGAAACCCTCTGTTGTAGGATTCTACACAGAACCTTGAATGGTTCACCCAGAGGGATGAAACAAAGAACCCTTAGCACTAGAGCAGTTATAAAGTGCCTCACATACAGAATTATTAGGACACTGCCTAGTAAGTCCAAGTAAGATCAAAAGTAAGTCTGAAATATCTGCAGGTTCTCCAGGCTGTAATAAAACGCACAGCACAAAAGCATCTCACGTTCATAGAAACAAGGGTTCCTTGTGTTTTTTTGGGGGTGATTAAGAGTTCCTAGTTTCCTAAAGGGGTTCTACTTGCAACCGTCTGTGAAAGGAAACCCTCTGTTGTAGCGTTCTACATAGAACCTTTAATGATTCCCCCTGAGGGACAAGCCGAAGAACCCTTTAGGTTCTACATTTAGCTTTGTTTTCTAAGAGTGTACAGCACAAAAGTGTCTCACGGTCTTAAAAAAAAAAAAGGACCCTCAAGGGTTCTTTGAATAGTTAATGTTTCATAGAGTTTTACATAGAACCATTAAAGGTTTCCCCAGAACCTTTTTTTCTAAGAGTGCACAAGTACGATGATTGGGTTGAGACCCTTTTATGCCAGCTAGAACAATTTTTTGATGTTCTCTACAAAATGTCTATGAAAGGGTAGTCCCCTTCGCTCTGTGTGTGTGTGTGTGCGTGTGTGCGTGTGTGCATGCGTGCGTGTGTATTTGGAACACAGAGCCGCAGGTGGGTTTCTCATCAAGGAAAGTGTTTGGCGAGTCTTTGCTCTCCCACCTGAACAGCTGTGACCAAGAGATCGCCGAGCCTATTCAGGAGTGTGTTAAAATGCTGCTGCAGACGGGACTCAGAGAAGAGGTGAGCCAGTGGATTAACAAATACACACACGAATGCTAAAGTTGCTGATAATGAAAGAAAGGGGCAAGTAAGGATTATGTCAATTCTTCTGGCCTACTACCTTTCATTTTCAGCCACAGTGATGTGTTTCCTTAAGAGTGACTGACCACATGACACACTTGCACTCACCCATGCATGCAGACATATAAATAAATAATGAAAGTCTGGCTGACATTCTTGGATACTTCCTCTATTTCTATTGACCTGTTCTGAACGCTGCGTCGCTATATCAGGGCTTGTTCAGACTGGCAGCGGCCGCCTCAGTGGTGAAGAAGCTAAAGAACTGTCTGAACTCAGGGATGGTGGACTACGCAGAGTTCAGCACCGACCCTCATGCTGTAGCAGGTAAGAGGCCACCAGCTGATACAATGGGGTCCAAAAGTCTGAGACCACATTGAAAATTGCCACTGTATGGCACGCTAAAACGCTTTGCTGAAACTGGATCAGTTGTATCCAAAGCACGATCAGGCAGACCAAAAGTGAGCACACCATCAGA
>JAOUQW010000049.1:13204901-13224338 GCA_028565825.1 Olivaichthys viedmensis
GAGAGAGAGAACAGCAACTTCATCACAGATACAGAATGTGCTGAATAAAGAACCAGAGACTCCAATCAGCAAAAGTAGTGTCAAAAGAAGGCTAGTAGCAGTCTCTAAACCACTTCTCAGGAAGGGAAACAAGGCCAAACGCTTGTCATGGGCTAAGACATATACCAGCATTTCACAGTGGCTCACTAGAAAAAAGTCTTATTTACTGATGAATCCAAGTTTGAGATTTATGGCAGTAACAGAAGGCTTTATGTAAGGAGACAAACAGAAGAGAGATTGATACCACCGTGTATCAAAACAACAGTGATCATGGTGGATTTTCAATGTGGTCTCTGACTTTTGGAGCCAACTGTATATCTGGCAATATATGTGTGTTCTATGAATCATTCCTAGAGTTAATAGATATTTTTCATGGAATATGTCTAAGGTTTATGGGTGGATATGGCTTAGGAAGGCTGGAGGTCTATAAAACACTTTTTTTGCAAAATGTTTGTCACAGGTGTTCTGAAATCATACCTGAGAGAGTTGCCGGAACCTCTCATGACCTCTGAGCTGTATAACGACTGGTTCGAAGCAGCGGGGTAAGAAGAAAATTTACATTTAAATATTCAAAGCATGCATTTAATTCCAAAGTCTAAAATAAGATGATAATGCTGTGTCTCTAACTCTGCTGTTTAAGAGAGAAAGAACTAGACGACAAATTGGAGCAGTTGCGAGCAGCATTAAAAAAACTCCCACCAGAAAACTACAACAACCTTCGGTATGTTCTGTTGATTCCTTCAAATGTTGAATGCCATCAAATTTTTAAGATTAACATTCTTAACCTCTTTCTGGCTCAGATACCTTATCCAGTTTCTGGCTTGTTTGTCAGAACACCAGGCAGTTAACAGGATGACTCCTAGCAATATTGCCATAGTGCTTGGACCTAACCTGCTGTGGCCTCGTACTGAGGGGTCAGTATGACACAAAAACACACATGAATCCAGTGTATCAGTATTAATTTTTATGCATTAATAATATTTTTTCTCTTTTGTTTTTATCTATTATTTTGCAGAGAGATCTCACTGCTAGACATGGCTTCTGCCTCTTCAGTCCAGGTCGTGGCAGTGATAGAACCACTCATACAATACTCCAAAAGCCTGTTCCTTGAAGGTATTCCAGCTGAACAAATAATGTATTAACATAAGATTTCTGCATGAGTTTCCCTCTTCAGTTTACACACTGTCATGTTTTCCAGATGTTGATTTTGAGATTCCAGAACTCCCAGCGCTGTCTCCATCTTTACCTCAGAAGTCCCCATCAGACAGTGTCTTTCCCCCCTCCCAAACTGCCTCTGTCTCAAAAACTGACAGGTACTGTTTTTGCACCAGTATAATACATTACTGAAAGTAATACACTCATGTACATTTATAAATTTACAACTATAGTACAAGAGATGCAATGCATGCTTAAGTTTTAAAAAATGTGCGGATGTATTCTCCTTTTCTATCCCACCCAGCCCATCTTCATCCGAAAACTGTAGTGCAATAACTATTAAGACTGGTCTAATGAATCGCGGTGCAACAATGTGGGAGAATAACACTTCTGCTCCAGCCAGTCAACCGTCTGCCGTCTGCCAAAGTCCAAATGCTGTCCCTGGTCAGAATCAGCTTAAGCCTCCTCAACCCCAACCCCGGTCTCAGCTTCAAACAAAGTCTCAGTCTCAGCCTCAGATTCAGGATGCAACCCAGCCAAAGTCATACAGTCCTCCAGAGGACGACTCAGAGCAGCCTCTGCATTCTTCCGAGGCCACACTGAAGATCACCGCTCCCTATAAACGTATGATGTCTCACATTAACATAAACCCTCTGCAGTAAGTCTTGCACACATTTTTTACATTTATTTAATCATCTTATATCATTCTTTTCCTTTATGTTTTACAGCAAGGAGGTCCTTCACTCAGCACAGGTCATTTAATAAAGACACTGTTGTAAGCTATAGCAAACCCAAAACCCTGGTTGCTCCCTTGAGCGAGGCCGGAGTTCTGCCAAGAAGTTTTCCACCGGCCATGCCCATAATCTCTGAGCAACAGACACAGCCTGTGGCTAAAGCACAAGCTCCTCCTGCTCCTTCAGCTCCTTCAGCTCCTCTGCCTGATGGAGTCTCTCAGAGAAAGGCTTTGGGCAAGAGACCCAGAGTCCCCCCTCCACTCCCACCCCAGTCTCTGCCCAAGCATCTCTCATCCTCAGCCCAGTGAGTCTGACCTGCATACGCCCTCTCACTGATTTACTGTCATCTATGATTTGAAAATGCATTTGGTGATTTGGTGTACATAACATGCTTTTTGTCTTGAAATTAGTTTAATTATTTTTTTTTGTCACACTTCTAGTAGCTTTGTGAGACCTGACTCTGTAGATCGCCATTTCCCGTAGGTTCTTGTAGGTGCAAATATAACACAAAGAGCAATCTCACATCCTTTGGTTTTAGCTTTGTGTGTTAACACCAGTGATGTATGCAGTTAAAATGCCCTCAGCAAGCTGGGGCTTATCATCTGTAGTACAATCGCAGGAAAATGATAATCACACATGTAAATAGTGTTGTAATTCTAGTTTTCTGTTCTCCTTATTTTTTATTTGATATATTATTGGTATCGTTTATAAGGATACATTAGCAATGTGTATATTTCCTGTGCAAAGGAACACATTCGTATATGTACAATATAGATCATGTGATCGAGAAGTCAACTCCTCTGTCAAAATATAAAAAATGAATTCATACAAATGTCATATTAGCTGTTATAATCTACAGCTTTAGTGTGTCAAAAAAAATATTGTATAAAGTTTTTTTCATCAAAAAACTGGGCAAGAGTGTTTTTTATAAATTCCTAAGTTATTTGTGGATGCAAAAATATTTATTGCTTAATAAACTAAGTGAGGAACTGAAAGATTGCAGGACTAAAATGCATTTTTGCCTTGTCACCATCTTAATATATCACAGCTTAAGAGTGAAATGCATATGACTTTTTTTTAATGCATTTCATAATATGACTACTGTTATCCCACATAAAATATCTGTTTGAAATAAGGCGGATTATGTGTAATAAACCTCTGGAACATACCAATAGTGCTGGAGTAAAAATTATATGAGTGTACTGTACCAGTCAGGAGTAGTTTGTTTTGTTCACCTTATAAAAAATAAGCTTTTAGTTGGCACTGTAAAATATATTTAGCATATCTTAGTGTTTATACTGTAGCTGTAACTTTTCACTCACTGGCAAAGAGAAGTGTTTTTTAGATACAGTCTCTGTGGCAGAAAGCAGCCTTGCCTGGGTTCGTGCTCTTTCAAACATAGGAAAATAATGGCAACGAGGTCAATTGTTTCATTACCTGTCTTGTCTCAATTAAACACTCACTACATATTTCATGTCCACATTTAAACAAAAACATACTCCAACATCCACTCCACTTTCTTTCATAATTCTTAGCACCTAAAACCTCTTAAGGCTTCAATACATGTCTCATTCATCTGAATTTGTTTTCAACTTCATGTCCTGTGCTGCACTTATTTCAACAGATTTCAAACATAGAGCATGAGAGAAGCTTGGTTAATACTCCAACTTTTTACAAATTTAAATTTCACAATAAAATTGTTACATTGGCACAAGAAAAATGTAAAGCTTAAGGTCATTCGTCTTTCAGCTTAGACCTTGATCTCCTCCTCCTCATCAGGGTAAGTGTAGGGCTGTCTTCTCTGGGTGATGCTCGTGTCAGTTTTCTTATGTGTTCCACTGCCGTAATGTCGTGCCAGCACATCTGCAGCTTCCTGGAACCTCTTAGCCTCCATGCCATGCTCCTCTGCAGTGTAAGAGCGCACCAGATCACCTACCATAATCGGTTTCTGGGATTTCCCGTTCATCTTGTCTCCACATCCCCACTCTACACCATACAGGCAGCTCCTGCCCTCCGAATCTTCTCTCAGAAGGGAATCTACCAACGAGGTTCTCATGTCCGAGTTCATTGCAGCGTCACCGTTGGCCCAGGGCTCAAGCTTGCGCTCCACTTCAGAGATGTGATTGGCTTCTGTGTGGGCATTAGGGCTGTCAATCATGGCAAAGACTTCTGACATGAGGGAGGGGCCAAGGTCGACGGTGAAGGAGGTCATGGAGTCAGAGAGACTGAGAGAGTCGGAGAGGGTGAGAGTGAGCGGCATGTCTGTGAGAGAGCCGCGGTGTATCTCAGCAGAGCAGGATGAAGGAGCGACGCTCTGCACTGGCCTCTCTGAGCGCGACAGCCTGGGCAGCGTGACAAAACCAGACTCCACACCTACAGACAGGTGGAGAAAGCAGAAAGAAGTGGGAATCTATAAGTATTTATAATTGGGAATTAGTATGAAAGATTGTGTGCTACTGCCTTGAATGGAGTTGGAGGAGGGACTTCTGATCATATGACTTTATTCTCCTTTTACCAGAAGATGGCAATGAAGAGTAAAGGACTGGTTAAAGCATTTCCTGCCGCTGAATATTTTATGCTGGGAGAGTACAGACCACTCCTTAATCTCGACAAGCTTGCTAAAGAAATCCAAAAACTTGTGCAGGGTAAAAATCTGATTTGACTGGCATGATTAGCCTTTTACTTATTTAATGCGTATTTAATGTACAAAAAAAGGAACGCTAATGGAAAAAGCCAATCAGATTTTTAAGTTAAAACAAATTTGAGAACTCGGCTGAGTTTCCCAAAAGCATAGCAGCACTAAGATCATCGTTAAATGGCAGAGCGAGCATCACATTGAACATCCTCTCTACCATGATTTACTGGATGCTTTTGGGAAACTGGGCTCTGAGCTGTTAATGGTCAATATAGTAAGAGCATGACTGTAGTACATAAACACTACGATTCGTACGCATATTAAGGTATTTCGCTGTTGAATACTGTATACGACTACATAACAAAAGGATTTGTGCTGGAGAATCTGTGAGTTAACGAGCTTATTCTTAGGAATGTTATACGGTTTACTTAACCTTGATTCAGATTGATTTGATTTGAACAGTTAAGAGTTGAGTAATTGTCACTACGCAACACAGCTACAGTGACAGTGATTAAGTCTGAATGGTAAATTTACTCCTACACATGGCTTCAGTCGGTCATGTTAAACTGCCATTCCTCCAACACTTTGGATATTTCTTTGGAAGAACAAGAGAATGATGACTCGGTGTGTAGAATCCCAGTGAGATCACCATCTCTTCATAGTGAGATACTGATAGTGAGATGCACTGAACAGCAGTGTTTGGGACATTAGAGGGAAAACTGTCGTCTTCAATGAGGCGTTAAAAAGGCCTCATTTCACATTTCACCAAGACAGTAACTCTACACCTCTGAACATGTGTGAAGATTGTCGGATATTATAATACATAGGACTGTCTGCTGTGTGTGTCTGTTGGTGTGTGAAGAAGGCCAGTCAGGTCAGACAGGGAGGCGTAGCTCAAGTTTTTATGAGTAATACAGACATTGGAATTCAGACACTGTGATTCATAGTGTCTGGATCTCTTTTATGTTGTAATAAGATGATGAGATTGTAAGAGGGCAATCAAGAGGATTATTAATTGCTGAGTGAAACGTGCAAGAATCTGCCTTTGGTAGCAATGTTCTGGGCTAAGTTTTGCAAAAGCATCGCATCACAAAGATCATTGTTATGGTAGATAGAGCATCACATTGTACACTCTCTCTAACAGTTTACAATGCTTTTGGGAAACAGTGTCCTAATTACAGTTGGAGGAACTTAGAATTACATCAATTTCGGTAAAGAATGAGCCAAAATAGTCAAAATCAAGATATTTAAAAATAATAAACCCATTTGAACATTAGCACTGATGTTATTGTGAACAGGTGTATATCAAATGTGTTTTACCAAAAGAACTGGGATGAATTTCTCAAAAGCATCGCAGCACAAAGATTGTTAAATAGTAGAGCGAGCATCACATTGAACACTCTCTCTACTATTTAATCTTAACTTTACGATGCTTTTGGGAAATTGGGCCGTGGTGTGGTATTATATTGGTCTTACCATAAGAATAAGTGTTGTCTTCAGGTGGCTTGGGTGAGCTGGGAAACAGCACCTTCACAGAGCAGCCATTGGGTGAGTCCACATCCAAGCGAGGGAGGGAGATTGCGTTCTTTATAATGGGGGAGATGGGTGGAGGTGGAGGAGAAAGGTCTCTGCAACCCTCTCGTGGCCTATCTGGAGTCCTGCGGACGTGCCGTAGGGTGCGAGAGAAGAAGCCCTCGCTCTTCTCTGAGGCGGTGATGGAGTCTCCATCACCAGCGTTCCCTGCCCCACCATGGTTGCTGAGGAAGGAGGTATCCCCAAATACATCTCCCCCACGGCCCACGTGCATAGTGTGGCGAAAGTCGCCCAGCGGTGGGCTGATCATGTCTGGAGTCAGATCACCCTTAAAGCGCCGCCTCCCTGAGGAGTGCGACACCAGGCCCTTCAGCCCAGACAGTTTGCCCAAGTTCATGACTGCCGAGTTTTCCTGAGCTTACAATTAACCCACAGGAAAGCACAACTCAAAATCTCCAAGTACTAGTATTCCAACTAAAACTCTTGGTATGCCAGCAGAGTTTTTTTAATTATTATTATTTCCTATGGAGTAAAAAGAATATGGCCTAGCTCGACAGGAAATTATCCACACATTACCATTCATGCAAAATTATGCATGGCTCAGGGCTTCTCTGGGTAAAACTAAAAAGGTTCAGTTGAGGGAAATGATTTTCCATAAGTACGACCACATTGCCTTTTGCCACTGGTTGCTGTCCATATCCCAAATGATCCCACTGAGATAGATGTGAGTTGAAAATACGCATGTCCCCAATTCCTGGAAACCTCAGATGTGTATGTGGTCAGAGATGCTGGGCTGCACAGTTGTTTTGGGTTTCTGGTTTAGAAAACACAAGTTCAGAAATAAATTCAGCTTCGGCCGCCGAGACCTTTGTGGTTTAGGATTGGACCAATGTATTCCTTCTCCAATAAAATCTGAGAGTATTCGCTGCTGTATGTTGAGGAAGATCAAATGTTAAGAAAATATCTGCAGACTTCGTCTTTGCAAAGAAAAGAAAGTGACGTGGTGAGTGGGTAGTGCTTGGATACAAAAATAATTGCATGTTTCTGCTGATTTTATGCTTTGAAAACTAAGTTATGTTTTGTGCCAAATTCTCCAGGCTACAGTCAACTTCCCTTAAAATGCCTAAATTCCAAGTAACTGCTCGTTCAAGGACCTTAAGTCAAAGGGGCAACTATTTTGTTTTTGCAAATAACCAACACTGGACAGTGTCTTGGCCATTCACTTGCAGTATGTCTTCTTGCAAAAGCTTTTTTAAAAGCAGTTTCTCAATCTCAGACTGAGAAAACCAAAAACAGGCAAGGCAAGTTCTTTACAAAGGCAAGAAGGCAAGTTCTTTACAAAGTATAGACCTGTTTGTGAATAATCAGCATATGAAAAATGATTTATAGCAATAGCATCTAAGATACTCAGTGGTGTCAACTAAAAAAAAAACCTTAACTTACTCAATCTCAAAATATTTTCAGGAAATCAATACACACTGCCCTGCCTTAACCTTAATTACCTTTGTTGTTAGTTCAAGATGGAATGTGTAATGGACATTGCTTCTTACATATTTTGACAAAGTAGCACACATTTACAGGCCCCTCTGTTTTATGAGCTTTCCACTGAGACTGGCCTCCCACACATGTTAGTTTGACTCCATTAATGAGTTATTATGGCGCTCCAACAACATTACATCAGCTCTCAGCCAGCCTTTTAATTTGTTCTTGCCCATGCACCAATTCTCTGTGTTTTATTTTAACAGACTACTCTTTTAAGAACAGTAAGTTTTTCTTTTCCTGCTCAGCAGTAGGTCTCATGCCCTCATATGGAGAATAGCTCAGCTCGGTTACAGGTATGCTATTCTCTTTAGCCTGAAGTACTTCAACAATCTCTCTGTTTGCTGTGTACGATGTGTAATTCAGACTGGATTAATAAAGAATCTTTGGTTGCTTTCCCTATAAAACCTTTTGTCTCATCCACCCCACAGGCTAAAAAAAAAGCAGTAAAGCATTAAAAACCCTTCAAGTCATGAGCATAACATTTGTATGAAACTTTGAACTTTGAATGATGCGTTAAAATAAAGAAACAGCTTAATTAGTGCCCGATTAGCCAGACTGTGTACTCCCTTAATCCCTGTCTACTCAGTGACCTCTGCCCTGTCTCCTACTGTAATGTGTGTTCGCTCGAGTGAGTCGGCATAACACACTCGCTCAATCCAGACCACCCCGGACAGACTTGTTGCTTTATTCCCTTGTGAGCCCTGGCCACAGGCTTTCTTTTGCCATGCTCCTGTCTTCCTGTTACTCTGCTGCCAAAATTCCACAGATCCACTGGCCTGCTCTCCAGACAGTTCAGACAAAAAGATAAAAAGGCTTTTAAATGCAACAAAGTAGATGCAATAATCGGTGCGATAGTCAGGGGACAAGGATCAGTTCCATGTTGTGCATCTCCTCTCTTCAAATCCCTCTGCCTCCCTCAATCCATTTGGCTCCTTGACAGTATGGAGAGGTTTCTTGAAAATAAGTGTCCTGCATTAAAAGGGAAGAGGAAGGAAGATTCTCGTAAATAAGGTTATCATCACCTAAGCCTGTATCACCTATCAAGACTGTTCGTTCATCAATAGTTAATGTGGTTCATAGTGATGTGTTGTCATACATCATCCACTGTGGGCAAATAACATATGGTGGGTGACGTATGAGTGTTATTTCTTGTTGTACATAACCCATATTTTTGAGGATGAAAAAAAGTAAACATGGATAACCATTAAAGTAGATTTCTCTAATTACCTTAATATCAATAGGCACTGTCTTATAAGCCATTAAGGCTACATAAAATGACTGAGTTTTCAATTGTGCCCCTGAAGCCACATGAAGTGACTAGATTACACAGAAGCATGCATACCATAAACCTCATGATGAAATGCATTCAAAAATTGAGACCGTGCAGGCACAGTTCTGCTCTAGAAACCAAACGGAGAGTGGATACATGAGGGAGATGCGCATGTAAACTTCTGAAACCGCAGAATAATGGGACCCGTGTGTGTGAACACATTCCTGAGAACAATATCACTAGACTGAAGAGCGTCTACATCCAAGATTGGAAACACATTTTGGTTTGTCTGCTTGTTCTCTCTCCAAACCCCCACCAGGCCGCCAGTGTATGGATATGAGACTGATGCAGATCTATCCTCTGACCTGATAAACGGATTCCTCTTTACTGGAATAAAAGATTCATACGTTACTGGTATAATCTAACTCATCTCTCTCTTTTTTCCTGACTGCTTCCCCCACTAGCCAACTTCCATTTTGCTCCTTTCTGCCTAAACTCTGCTAATCACACACTCTCTCTCATGTTACTCTGTAACTGAGTTGACCAGGTGGACAAACATACAAGATAAAGACGAATTTATCTTCACTGAATGACCTCAGTTCTATGTCTCCTCCCCTCTTAGGGCAACCATTTCATCTGAATGACTTGACAAGCACCAAAAACCAAGGCATGCTTTTATAATGACACAAAAAGAGCCTAAATCAAGTTTGCATAACACTGTATTCAAATTTCAGTGTCTGAGAATACAGGCATGGTTCTTGCTAGCGTGCTTACCATATCATTCCGTGCTTAAATTTTCAAATGTTTTGCACCTTTCTTCAACAAAAATGAATAAGAATCAAGGGCTAAGTCTGCATGGATAAGAATTCTCCATGCAGACTTAAAACTCCACTGATGGTATGATATGCATCTATACAATACACATATATAATAAAATACTATTTATATTAATATTACTATATATGTAATATTTATATGGCATATGCCTGGAAGCCATATAACTTTGAGTTCTCAAAAAACTGGTACAAATGAGCAGTGTAAACCCATTAGGCCTGTCTCTTATCCACCCTTATAAAAATAGAGCTCTGCGATTGGTTTTCTAAAATATCCGGCACAAAGACCAGTACAGTAGAGTAAACAATGGTCTGAATACTGGATCTAGTATTTTGAATACTGCCATTCGTGATTGTGACTATGACTGCACAATGCAATGAATGATTAAAACACACATAGACACACTGATCTGAAGATTGGTCAGGATACTCACAGGACACGATACGAAACTTTGTGATTTGTTAGAGTGCTCTTTTGCATATTGCAGCCTTCTGTGATATTGGCATTGCAAAGGCTAGTATTGTGATAACGATTAACCAACAATATATTGTGCAATCCTAAATTGCGACCAGCCTGCAGGTTTAGAATATTAGACTAGAGCCAGCTAACATGACACATATTACTTTATAATTAAACTAGTTGCAATATTCCTGCACACCCTTCTTCATAAAGTGGCGTAGTATTTACAGTAGCCTATGTGAGAGCAAATGATAGAACAGTATAGGGAAGCGTGTTACAGAGTTAAGACTCAGTGTAGTGCTGTGGCACATGCAGGCCACCTAGAACTCTATAGAAATCCTTTTTATTGGGTTTGGAGCTACTACATTTACAGCACGTCGAATAACATACCATACAGTTCTGAATTCATCTGAGCCATATGACAAATACTGTAGAAATATATACAGCATATAAGAATACCTTGGTCTTTAGTTAGCCGGCTTAAATAAGCCAGGATTTCTTAATCATCTAGGCCAGTTTACCTGATGAAGATTAGTTCACCAGACTCCCGCTGATGAATGAGACTTTAGTCCATGCATGTGGTATATTCCAGTATGAGATCAAGCTTTACGCACGGACTCTAACTTTTTCGCACTGAGGCAGCCCGTGCTCTGCTGAACATGGGCAGCACGCGCACACACACACACGCACGCGCGCGCACACACACACACACACACACACACGCGCGCGCACACACACACACACACACACACTTTTACAGGCAGCAGTTTGCTCGACTAAACGGGGCGGGTTTTTTTCTTCGGGGACTGGGGAAAACCCCTTATTTAGCAATAGCAATATGCAGCGACTTAAAAAACAGCAACAACCGTTTACGTTCAACCGACAGCTACCGTGTTATAAGTGCATTATTACACAAATAATAACACACAGAGGTTTTACACGTTTAAATGCCCTGGTTTCACACACTAGTCAATAATGTGCGGCGGATATGAGCCCATCACTTTTTGCCCGATTAGGCTACTAATCATTGAAGGTTCCTCAATGTTTTTTTTTTGGATGGTTAACGGTTCTAAAGAGGTTCTACCTAGAACCTTTTCTGAAAAGGAAACCCTCTGTTGTGAGGTTCTACGTAGAACCTGTCGTGAAAAAGACACGTGCCCTCAGGCCCTGAAAGATAAATCAATCATCAACACCAAGAGTAGCAGAAACATGGATAGGTTTATTGAGGATCAAAAAGACCCCACAATAAAGCTGGGGTTCTCCCCGGGGAGAACTGAGGAACTGAATGAAGGGCTTCTGTTTTTATATACACTCCTGAGTAAAGGAAGATCAAATGAGACTTGAGACTTCGCCCTTATCTCTTCTTTATTTTTATTTTTTTTTGTAATAATTGGCCTGAAACTAATTCTTGTTTTTTTCCACCTGGTATGTTGCTTTTTAAGATAAGCCAGTATCAGTCAGTTCCTCAACTCCCTTTCTAGACTTTATTCCGTTGTTTCTCGAGGTCAGAGATGCAGTAAAATCATCGGACTAAAGGCCCTTAGTTATATTGTTTTTTCCACATTTCAGGTTACACCATTGTCTACAAGCTAACTCATTTCTTATTAAAAGGTATGGGCTCATGTCCCCTGAGTATACTGATCTTTTATCAGATGTTTATGTTGATTATTCATCATGTTAACTACAAAAATACACCACAAACCTTTAATAGTTCCCCTAGAGGGACAAACTGAAGATAGCCTTCCTTACAGGTTTTTTTGGTTCATGGTTCTAGCTTTCTAAAGAAGTCCTACTTGGAACCCTCTCTGATAGGGAAACACTGTTCTATACGGAACCTTTAAGAATTCCCCGGGAGGGACAAATCAAAGAATCCTCAAGGATGCTTTTTTTTTTTTTTTTTGTTATAACGTTAGCAGAGCGTTATAATAGCCTATCTATGTTGCTTGTGAGTCAACCTCAGGATTAAATTTCCGTTTTATCAATATCCTGCTGGAAGTCATTTTACCGTTTTCATTGATGAGTACCGAGAAATGAAGGAACACTGAGTCCATAATTATAGAGCCACACGCTAATCTCCCTGAGAGCCTCAGCTGATCTACAGGAACACAGCCTATACCCATTCTCACATCAAAGTATTTAATGTGCTCTTATAATTGTTCAAATGTTCATGTGGGTTTTCAGTGTTTAGTCATCTCTCTGGGACTTCTCACAGTGCACTTTCTGGTAAACCTAATAGGAGTCTTAGGTTAGTCTTTCTGCTTCTAGCAGAACAGACGCATGGACACAGGCCAACATGTCTGTTTAGGATTTGGTTCAATACCACTTATAACCTAAAGCATTTTTGTTGATCTTAGCAAATTAGCAGATCAATGTAACCACTGCTATTCATCAGTTTATAGTGCATTCTGTTCTCCAAAGAGCATGTAGTCTAGGTTCATGTAAAAAGAAAATCAGTTCTTGCTGGTAGAAGGATAGCAATACCATGTCAGAAGCTATGCCCTAATTCATTTATTTCAAAATGTGATAACATTTCCCTGATTCTGCCTCTTTGACTGCCCTCATTCTCCTTGAATGTGTTCATACTTTCCTCATTTATATCCCCTTGAAGCAACTCCTTCTAGACCTCAGAGTAAAAATGCTCCCCTTTAAGCATGCCAGCTATTTGCTAAGAAAAAAATATGTAGCTTTTGGAAAAGGTTCAGATGTTGGTCCCCAAAGGGAGGCCAAATTACATTTGAGCAATTTCTCTCCACACATTTGACTTTTCCACAATCCATGTTTTCCTCTGTCTTCTTTCTCCCTTCCCTTCTTTTCTCACAGGTCTAAAGGATCCCATCCATGTGCCTTTCTTGGTCCTCAAGGATCTTATTTTATTTGCACTTACAATTAGTCTCTAATTCCCCCACCTCACTCATCCCCCTTAGGATAAGGTTGTCAATAATTTTTTTTTTTTAAATCAGACTACAGCAATGTGTAGCTCTTAATCATTGGTCATTGCACACATTTATTCACTTATATAGTGTTTCTCTCTCAGCTACTTTTTTAGTCCCCTCACACAGAAACCGCTGGTATTCAGGCCCCTCAGCTGTGATTCCTGTGTTGAGAGGAGAGCCAAAAGGGAACCAATCCAGTGCTGAACTTTTAGCTTATCATGGAAATGTTTATTAAGCTCAAGGCTGATGGATGTCCTGGGGCTGACTCTCCGCAGCATTACTCCATAATGAGAGCTGGGACAACAAACAGTGCGTGCTGAAGTTTATAATGCCACAGTTCACTTGATGAACACTCAAGCAGACATAAAGCCATTTAAACATGCTTTCAGCTGTTTTCTTGCATCGATCAGCTGTAAAAACGGCCTTTGACAAAAACAATGAGATTTTAAATTATCTCCCTGTATATGTAAGATTCCCATGTTTGGTTCTCATTGTGGTGAAGTGGCGTGTCTCTTATGTTTTGAAAGATTCTAAGTGTGTATTGCCTTATGCTAAGTTTGTTTGTCTGCTTTGTTCTTCGCTTGCTTGCTCTCCAGCCATTGATGCTTTGCCTTTGCTTCTCCCACTCTGTTTTGCTTCTTGATCGGTAACTGGGGAGATAAGAGAGCTGCTTCTGATGTTTGTGTGAATATGCCTGGTGACCATACTGCCAGGCGAGACTGTGTCTCTGTGCTCCCTGTGTGTTTAGACTATACCAGCATCCCTTTGTACAGATATGGATCATGGTGTCATTTCCTGAATATGATGAGCGAGTCATTACTGTAATGAATGGGGAAACAACAGGCCGAATCATAGAGGACACTGGGGGCTGTGCTTTAGTGGAAACAGTGAGTCTGTGTTCTCACATGTTCGGGGTTGTGTGCTTCTTGGCCCTGTACTGGCCCATGTGACTACTACTGTGCATCTGGCCTGAAACTGGTAGACAATTCTTTTTGGAACTGGGCTGGGTTATCCCATTTCCAATTGGAGCGTGATTAGCATGTGTGCCTTTACTGGACAGAAACTCATATATGGTGAAGTGAGAAAGTGAAACGCAGGGAAAGGGATAGAGGAGGAGGGGAGAGGGGACTAACAGTCATGCTTCCCAGAAAAAAGAGGACTCTTCAGGAAATTACTTTCACAAAGGTTATACTGCCTGCCAAATTCTAAACCACTTAAGCGTTTACACTGCAAATGGACACAATTCAACTTCAGGGAACCAAAAGAAACAAAGAGCTGATGGCATACCAAAAGTCAAGACGTTTAATAATATAATCTGAAATTCTTTCTGATTAGACCCCTGTAACAGCTATCATTTCGATTGATGTTACCCTATGTATATAGTTTTTTATGGTAATCCATATGATACTATAACCATAAGCAGTAACTTGTGCTTTAGTAATACCCCTCTGCAGAAACTGAGTCACACTACAAATCACTATTTAAACATAATTTTGCATTTATCTGAATTCAAAAGATTATCTACCTGTATTTTTTTATCGTGTAGTTTAGACTTAACCCATTGGGCATATGTGAAATTTGTCCAGAATCACTCACTGTTTCCAGGCTGTGAAATGAGAGATGGAGTCATTGCTGTGAATTATTAGCTTGCTGAAAATCTTAGCAGACTTGTTTTTATAAAGGCTGTTTCCTGATCCACATTTCCTTCTCAGTGCATGAGCATGTGTAGCTGAAGATATTTGTGTGTGTGTGTGTGTGTGTGTGTGTGTGTGTGTACTGTATGTTGGTTGTGGACCACTGGAAATTTTTGAGAATGTTGGTAGCAGGGCTTGTGGTTATTGTTTCCAAAAAATTGTAATTTACAACACCATTTGGCTTTTAGAGACACAACTACCATAAACCTTTGTTTCATCTGCATGAATGTTCCCCTAAAAAGCAAATATTTATGTAATTGTTATGCCAGGCCTCCTATTTGAGCTCCATTAGGAACTGGAAAGCAGTGTTCGCTTGGTTTATGAAAGCCAGATGTTGCCATTTGAGAAAAAAAGTGGTAAAACGGGTAAATGTGGGGAGGGTGGGGACTGTTAAGAGACTTTAAAACTTTTCAGCACTAAAAGTTCCAAACTTAAAATGAAAATAAAGATCGAGATATTTAATTTTTTTACAAAGGTTTTATGAACATTAATAAGTTTACCCAATGAAGGTACATATGCATGAGAAGCAAATCCTTGGTGTATCTCCCGCCATCTCCACCTGCTCCCTCCCTGACTTCCTGAAGAGTGTGTTGCTAATTAACATCCTGTTGGGAACAGGCCCTCTCTGAGCACTAGGCTTCTTGGATGGAGGGGTGCACTAAAACAGGGGTGGAGGTGTAACCCAAGGAATGTGTTTGGACTGCGTTCCCATTTCCGTGAATTCTGGCCTGTCAGGAAGCAAGGCTCAGGCGGCGGACAATAGACAATAGTGAGGCTTGGCCCTTGCTGGTGTGAGGATCCAACAGGAAAAGCGGCGCATGCACACACAGTACATAAACACTAAGCTACAGAGTCATGGCTGGCGTCTACCAAAGTGGATAAAAATAACAGGTTGCCTCAGATTGGTCTTTTTCAGTTGCATGAGGGATGTGCTTAATGGGTCTCCAGCAGCGTTTGCTATCCGGCTTTTATCCGAGTAGCTGTGTTACGTGTGGCTGAAGGTAGTGGGCATGCAGGTTGGGATTTCAAGTGGCCACTTATCCTATGGACGAAGTCGGACCTTTCCCTAATCCTGAATTTGCTGATGTGATAACACTGAGGGGGAGATCTTATATAACATTCAGTGTATGGTCAAGCCTAAAAAAAAAAAAAAAAGAAAGAAAAGATGGTCAAGATTGTGTGACCACAGCTGTGAGGAATGTTGCAGTGTGACCTCTGCCCCTGGGCCTATTTATGAGTGTGTGTTCCACGCCTATCCTCACACTCACTGCCTTTCTTGTCCTTCCCCTTTAATGTACTACGAAAGTCAGACACTTGTTACAAGACAAGCACATCTATTTGTTAAACAAAAAAAATGTAAATCCCAACTTCCTTCTGCCATCCACACAAACACAAAATGTACGTCACAAAAAAAGGGAAACAAATAAAATAAAAAATAAACAGTGACCCCCGCAACCTCTGGGTGAAGAAAATGTTTGTTTACACAATCTGAACTAACATGTTCCTGCTCTTCTACAATTATGCATCTAAAGTCACAAATCTTAGCATAATTAACTCTGAACTGTGGTAGGAAGTGGAATCTTAATGTTAGTGTCTATGTTTGTGACAGCCGATGTAGGTGTAGAAAATAGACTGGCACACTCAGTAATTTGTGTTTTACCGCTGCAGTGAAGGCATCAGATAACTTAACAAGTGTGACCTAAAGGACAGGGATGAAGTGCAAAACTTCAGCTATACCTACCAGAAAATAATAAGATATTTAGGGACAAATAGAAATACTCTTTCATACACATGCGTATTGTGATCTGTAAATCAAAATCAAAGCGTCGTAAAACTACACACCATCACCTTCTCACACACCTTCCCCTGACCACGCAACACGCTGCTATGTGATGTTGTCCCTCCATGTCCCTTCACACACAGAGAACAGAACATTCATAAAGACAGGCTCTCTCTCTCTCTGGCTGCTGAATGCTTACCAAATCAGCATGGCTCAGAGAGGCCCGGGCTGGAGCCTGCGGCTGCTGCGTGTGGCGGCCCGTCTGAGGCTGCGCGGCCTCGTTCCCAGCCACCACTCTCTGGAACATTCCTTGGTCAAGGGCAGGAGTGGAGAGGCACAGAAGGCCTTATACAGCCACGCTCGCTAAATGTTTATTTCTATGCTAGATTTTTGGGCACAGGAAGATTTACACATCTGATTCAGTTGTGCTGTATGTATACCAACTCAATCGCTGATATAAATCTGCTACACAAAGTGCAGTACTTTTAAAAGTTTGTACCCAACATGCTGCTTTTGTGCTTTCATGAAATATCACGCCTATATTAAGTGACCCCCAACTGGTTTTCTGGTTATATGTAAATCTCTGTGCTGTATAGGAGGTCAACTGTGAATGTGTGTGAAATGCCAATGGAACAGAGACAGGGACGAAAGAGAAAGCCGGTGTGTTATTTCCATTTAACTCCTCTGGCTGACGCCATGCATGCACTCTCTTTCCTGCCTACCAAAACACAGGCTCTCCCAGTCCTCCTCCTAGCGCTCTTATCCAGCTGAGCTCTTAATGATACCCAGTTACTAAATTTTATCTGTAAGCAAAGGTCTCACTTATATTTAACAGAAATTCTGTCACATACAAGTGGTTTGTCCTCATTTGACTTTGCCTTGGGCAAAGTATATGGAAATAAACATTTTGTCCATCCAAGAATGCATTTTATTGATGCCGTTTTGTTTTGATCTCTTTAGTTCAAGAGAGAAAGCAATAAAGACAATCAGTGGGAAGTATTTTCAGTGTCATAATTAAACAAAGGCCCTGTGAGGAAATCTTTTTGGAACTCGTACTGTGCTGTATTTGTATTCCCAAAGTTATATTAGTGTTCATTCACGCTTATGTATCTGCTTTCCAGAGGAAATCCATATCTGACATAGGCTAAAAAAAGCCAAGCAGTGTGACTTTCGTAGCTCTACAGTCTCCGTTCAGCTCTGTGATCCAAACCAGACTCCAAGAGGCTGTTCGTTCAGATTCAAGACTAGCATTTCCTGTAGGCTGGCATTACATCGGAAAAAGATTTCTAACCCAGGCACCTTTCCCTTACTGTCAAAATTCACACTAACCCCCTCCACAGTGTTCTCAAAAACAACCCCAACTTCAATCAGAAGCCTAAACTGTCCAATAACACCTAATGATTTTTCGTTAGCAGTCAAAGCTATATGCCATACCAGCTTTGCTTAGACTGAGCTGTGATTGTTCCAGCTCTTGGAGCAATGACAGGAATGGTGTTTATTGCAGGCCAGTGGTGTTCATGTGGTCTGGCAAGCTGCTTTCTGCGTGTGAACAGCTTTAGATGAGCTGGAGACTCAGCAGCTTGGCTGGGGATAGCAGGAGAAAATGAAAAACAGGGTATTTCCCACTAATAGTGAATGAAAAGGACAAGCTTGACTCTGAACAGGGAAAAGAGGAAGAATATCACTGTGAATTACTCACTCACTCTCACTTCTCAGTGCTGTGGAAAAGGAGTGATTAAGCAAATTCTTCAGAACATATGAAAGCACAATGTGAAAGCAGAGACCTTCTATTTTAGGCTTTACTGCAGGCCTTATAGGTTTGAGCATACTGTATTTCTTTTGCCTGGTTTCCGGCTCCCTCTGCTGACCAAAACGTTAAATTCCAGATGTGCAAACAATGACTTACACCAACAATGGATTATTTAAACCCAACTTGTGTTTATTATAAGATTGTAGAAAAATGTACAGTATGTGAGAAGAATCTAACAACATAACACAAAAGAGAGTCCCCCAAGCATTCTAGTCCTCACAGAGAGAATAGAGGAGCTCTATTTGCTCAGCATACTCAAAACCTGGGCTGTGGACACAGGATACAAATACAAATTGAGCAAACATCAAGTAATGACCACTCTTTTCATTGATAATGTTTAACTGTTGGTGGTTTTTTATTTATTTTATAATTACCCGCCAGGTGTCTCAAGAATGAGAGGGATGTTGTCCAGTCGAGGCTCGTTCACAATGTTTCGGAAAGCGGAGATGCCAATCTGTCCACGGCCTATGTCCTCATGGCGGTCCAGATGGCAACCCAATTTACCTGTAAAAGTCAAATGACACATTATAACAATATGAAAACAGTAGAAAGTCATTTTGCTGCATGCACAAAGACGTTATTTACAGGAATAACTAAGCAACTAGTTAACCACTGAAAACTTCAACATTTACAGTGCTGATGAAGGCAGCGTGTCATTTCATAAGGGCACCTTTTGAGTCATTGAGATGAACTGCCCTCAGGTAGTGCAGTCCAACCACCTGATCAAATTCTTCCAGCATAGACTTCACCCCTCCTGCTGATGAAATGTCATAACCTGCAGAGACAAAATATATTTCAACATTATACAGTGCATACAGAAAGTTTTCCACATTTTGGTATGTTTCAGACTCCTCTTAAAATGGATTCAACTCTTTTTTTTCTCATCAATCTACACACAATACTCCACAATGACAAAGCAAACAGTTTTTTGGAATGTTTTGGAAATTTATTAAAAATAAAAGACTGAAATATTGCATTTACATAAGTATTCACACCCTTTATTATGACACTCGCAATTG
>JAOUQW010000049.1:13229315-13252212 GCA_028565825.1 Olivaichthys viedmensis
AGTAGAACACCTTTGGGATGTGGTAGAACGGGAGATTCACAGCTTGAAAGTGCACCTGAAAAATCTGCAGGAATTGCATGATGCAATCATGTCAACATGGACCAGAATCTCAAAGGAATGTTTCCAACATCTTGTGGAATTAATGCCATGAAGAATTGAGGCTGTTTTGAGAGCAAAGGGAGGCCCTACCCAGTATTAGTATATTGTTCCTAATAAAAAATTAAAAATTGTCATCACACTCGGTCATGAAACTGGAGATGGGAGACATTCAGACAGAAACTAAACATACAAGTCATGTAGATTGGGTCCAGGAACATAGACATAAACATCGACTGACAACGGACACGGAAAACACAGGGGTTTAAGTACACACACTAATGGGGGACAAACAAGGAACAGCTGGATACAATTCCCATTACGGAACAGGGCAGAAACTAGACAAACATAAACAGGCATGGCGGCGCCGTCGTCATGGTAACCGCCACACGCAGGTGACAATTTATATCAATACACTCCTCTTTCTCTACTGTCTGGATTACAGCATGAATTCAACCCTCTCATTTTTGTCTTTTTTTTTGGTTAACTCAAAAACCAAAAAACTTACATCTGTGTATCTTTCTCTAAAACACAGACAGCTCCTGGAGAGTGGGTTAATGTACCAAAATAAAATTGTTTTATCCAATTATCACTGCTTTGCTTTAATGCAGCTGGACTCTTAGGGTCCAAAGTCTGAGTGCACTACCAAGAACTGTTTTTATTTCATCAATATTAAAAAATGAATTTAAAAAATCTGCTGATGATTATGTGAGATTTGGTCGTGCATTTCCATCCATTTGATTAAGATGTCTACGATATTTTTAGAGAATTGTTTATTATTTGAAAAGAGCTTTTCTCTGAGGGTTATGAGGCCTTCGGACTTCGGCCTGCTATCTACCAGAGAGAGGATGTCCTTAAGAATATCATAAGTTTATCACGTGCATGACCACGCACTTTTGTTTTTGTTTAACTGCCCCTGTCCCGTAATGTAATTGTCCCCACCTGCATGTCGTTTGTTAGTCATTAGGAAGTGTTTAAAAAGCCCTCTTGTTCCCGTCCAGTATGTGCCTGATTGTTTCGTGTTACGTTGTGTATGTTTACGTGTTAGATGCTCAGTTGGATAAATGTTTCTTTGAAGATGGCTTTGCGCTTGTGTCCTTTCTCCCGCCGCTAACAGCGTGACAAAGAGTACACAGGAGTGACACTTTGGGGGACAAAGAGACTGAGGGTATGCACTCACAGAGAGACAGAACAGGCTTCGCAAAGTCAAGATATGTTTTGCACACAGACAGAAAGCCTTGAGACAGAGAGCAGAGAAAGGCAGAGGACAGCTCTCAAATAATGATTTGTTTTTCCCTTTTTCAGTCATTTTTGCTTTTCTTGTTCAATTCAACCCCTTTGTGGATTGGGACCTTGCCGTGGTGACAGGGCTTGTGTACTTCGGTGGACCCCAGGGCTAAGTCAGCGAGAATTTAATCCTCCCAGTAGAGCAGACCTGAGGTGAGAAGTCAAACAAAAAGCGATCCTGCAGACCCTCATTAAAGGGGTCCAGTACCAAAACTGTTGACTGGGGTTGGTCTCTCTCCTACCCTGGAGTTCCTACAGGCCCCAGGCGGGTGTGGGATACTCACAAGTCCCAGGCTGAGGGCTCCCTTGTTTATCTTAAAATTTAAAATGTATTATAGCATTGGAGGCTCATGGGTGTGTTTGTGGTTACACATGAGCCTCCACGCAGGCAGGCACGGCCGCTATCTTAGTTTGGGAAGCGGCCATTTTGGGGTGGTGGTGTTGTTGAGAGGGTTTTTAGGTTAGCACGAAGCTAAAGTTGTGCTGTAACGGTGTTTTCGCTGAATAAAGTTTTTTAAATGCTTTCTCCTCAAGCATTATAGTATTATTGAAACATGCCTAGTTATTTTTACTTATTTTTCAAGAATTCATGATTTAAAACTGAGATTAATTAATTTTAGTTGTTTGAGAAATCCTCATATTAAACTGAAATCAATCTAAAAACCCTGTTGCTTATTTTTTTTTAAATGGTTGTGGTGCCATTTCATTCAAATGGTAACACATGCACTTCTAACACATTGTGTTAATTGTTGTCATCTCTTAACGACTAATACCTGACACTGACTCTGTCAGTACACTCCTCTATGTGTTATGTGTTGTCGTCTCTACTGCTTTTCTCTGCTGAAAAATCCAGCTTGGTCTGACCAGCTACCAGCTGCCAAAACACAGGCCGAGCTGGTCAAGCTGGTACACCAGCTTAACCAGCTAGGAATTTATTTTTCAGCGTCCTTATAACTTGACTAAATTGATCAGTAAATGTTCGAGATTTTCTAATTGCCTAACTGTTGTATTATTTTCTTGAAACAATGTGTTTACAATGTTACATTAGTAGCGGTATTTCATAAACTGTTTCCATCTACCAGCTTGACCAACTTGGACTTTTGAACGTTTTGGCAGCTGGTAGCTGGTCAGACCAAGCTGGATTTTTCAGCAGGGTTAGTAAATAAAAACACACTGTGTTTCACTTTGATCTATATTCGTGACAAATGATGGGATCTTGCATTAGTGCGTTAGTATTTTTTTATAACTGATTAAATAAAAACAGGAGTTGCTAGTCGACTCAGACTTTTCAACCCTAAAGGCTCCTAAAGGTCACCAGACCTCGTCATTTAACAGCAGGTGCCAATTAGTGCACATCGCAAAATATAGTCACCATGCAACCTTCCCAACCCGTTCACACTATATTTCTTCTCTGTCTTAGAAAGTCTGTGCCCGAGTGTATCTAAGTATGTTGCACTATTCTTCTGCTATTTTTTCTCTCTGATCCCCTATTTTAAAATCCGTAGGAGCTTATGTGTTCTGACTCCATTAGTACGCTTCCTTATTTATTATATATCATCATCACTACTTCTTTCAGTCAACAAGAATGCACCTTTTCCTCCATCCGTAATGGAAATATACATCTTGCTAATGTGCAGTACATTTTCCTCACTACTTGTATCAGACATCATTAAACGCAAGTGCATCTTTTCAGCAGAAGGGAAAAGATCAAATGTAGACAATCAGGCAGGATCAAAGGCGAATCATGAAATTAGACCTGGAAAGGTTTGGGCAGAGGTGTCAGTGTCGGTGAAGCCACTACTTCTGAGGTACATTTTTGAGTTAATCAAAAAGCACCATTCTATTACAGGGCAGACAAAATGCAAAGAGCTGACTACTTATCACCTCCCCATCCCACTGTCCGCAAGAAACTGAAGACTGGCCAAGAGCACAGAGACATGTGCTCCCGTTAGTGATGAGTGCGTTGTTATTTTTCGTGGGCTTCTCTTGAATAGAAGGACTTTTATGTGAGGTCTTTTTGTGGCTCTTTAGAGAAAGATTTTTTTGTGAGCACCATCATTTATTGTCAATTATACTGACATACCAATAAGTGACATGGCAGCGCCTCATAATCAGTTTACCCGCGATTACACAGAGTATTTCTAAATATACACACATCATCACGCACAACAATAAAGTGATAAATTACATTCTATGCAGAGAAACGTACATAAGCACGGTTTACGCACAAAATTATGTGTCCGCGCGGTTGATAAATGCGACTCCAAGCCTCTTATGACTGAAGAGAAAACTTTAAAATAATATTTAAGCTGAATTTAAAGTGGGTTTTTTTTTTTTTTTTCCTGCAGAAGCAAACCCCTCCCTAAACACCTTGCTGCCTTCACCTGGTGCCTGGCCCTACAGTGCCTCAGACAGCCCCCTCAACAATGCACACAACCCAGGTAACAAAACAGCAGACAACTTAAGCATTTGAAGATTCTTAAAAGATTTTGTACAGTTTTTGTTTCTTTGTCGACTAGTTATAATTGTTCTTTTAACTATATTCTCAGGCTTACACCGTTTTATTTTACATTCAACCACTTTGTTTTTTCCCCCTTTATCCTAATGTGAATAGACGGAAGGCTCTGTGATTTTTATTTTCTGTTCTGTACCCACAGCCAAGTACGCAGAGTACAAGCCAAGCTGGCCCCCTGAGCCCATTGGACACAACAAGCCTTGGAAGACCAATCGCAACCCATCCCAGCTATCACGCCCACCTCCTGGACTAACCAGTCAGAAGCAGCCCACAGTTTCCCCGTGGGTGGGAGGAGCCCCACGGTTGGGGAGGGGTTGGAGTGGTTCTGGAGGAGGCCAAGAAACCAGATATGGATCAGGTAATGTCATGATTTCAAGCTCAGCCTCTGAAACAAAAAAGAGGTTTTTATTCATTTGAAGACTGGTTTGAATCATTACTAATTTTTTTGTCTAATTACGCTGCAGGTTAAAAGAGAGTTTACTTAGACCTTGCTTTTTAGATTTGTAACTGTGGAGAGGTAGATGATGTGTGTGTGTGTGTGTGTGTGTGTGTGTGTCTATTTAACAGGCTCAGCGTGGAGTGATGGTGGAGCCTCAAGGGGGAGTTGTTGGCTGTTGCTGAGTAATCTTACTCCTCAGGTATGCTGATGATCAGAAAGACCAATGTGGCTACTTGGGATGTTGAGTTTGTTGAGAAAGCGGTGGTATTTACAGTGCAGTTTTCAGACTTGACTATATACTTGTGTTGAAATAACTTGCATGCAAGGCTCTTAATTGAATTTCTCTTGTCCAATTTAGATTGATGGTTCCACCCTGCGAACCATTTGTATGCAGCATGGTCCTCTGTTGACCTTTCACCTTGGTCTAACACAAGGTAGTGCTCTGATTCGCTACAGTACTCGCCAAGAGGCAGCCAAAGCTCAGAGTGCACTGCACATGTAAGTATCTTTTTATTTTTTATTTTTTATTTATTTATTTAAACTCCTCATGTTTATTCCACATGTAAGCATATTGCTTTGTACGTCTCCAAAAATCTAACTTTTGACTCTTTCGCCAGGTGCGTTCTGGGCAACACCACAATCCTGGCAGAGTTTGTGAGTGAGGAGGAGGTTGCTCGCTATTTTGCACATTCCCAGGGTGGAAGCACCAGTGGAGGTGGGCCGCCAGGAGCAGCAGGTTCGTCCAGCGTAGGCACAGTGGGCACAGTGGGTGCTGGTAGCTCTGGAGAGAGGGAACGGGCAGGAGGAGGAAACTCCACAGCAGGAGGTGGTGGCAGTGGGGGCGGAGGAGTGCCCTCAGGCTCTAATTGGCAGAGTTTGGAGGGTACGGGTAGCTCCCCAGACCCGGTCTCCGTCCAGGCCCCAGGCCTGAACATCTTTGCCCAGTGGAGCAATGGTGCGGGGGGAGGTGGAGCAAGCAGCAATGCAGCGGGCGTGGAGCCGGGTAGGCAAGGGCTCTGGGGGGCAATGCCAGCTGGGTATGCCAGCAGCAGCCTGTGGGGTTCACCAGCTCTGGAGGACAGGCACCAGATGAGCAGCCCTGCAGCTCTTCTGCCTGGAGATCTGCTGGGTGGCAGCGCTGACTCTCTCTGACTGACACATACACACGCATACACATTAGCTGAAAAAACGTCATAATGACATGAGTATACTGAAAAGCACCCAATTGTACATCCAAAAATGCAGGCATAAAGGCACTCTCAAATGAGTAGAAGTGTGGAGAAATTAAATACATGCTCTCTGTTTATAGACACAGAATGCATTATAACAAAACTAAATAGTAAATGCGTTTCCCAGCAGAAATATATAGAGGAAATTCACAAAAGCAAGCACTCAGACATATGGTACAGATACACACTCAAATGTACTCCAATGCTGAGAACCACAAATTATTACCAATACCAACATGCATTATGGCATAAGAGAGAACACTGGTTACAGATGTACACACACTGTTAAACACATCCGTTTCACAAAGACCGTGCTCCAGGCCCTGCTCTCCATAATCCAATCTCCATTCTAAAATCTCAGGAGCATGAAGATTCAGAGTGTGGGGCACGGCCGCTTTTTGTAAGTATTGCAGTGCAAAACTGCTGACTGATCTACAGACGCACATGCCTACACATCCCTCATACACCTTTTACCCTTAAATGAAGACTTTTACAGCAAGACTTGAACAGAACAAAAAGATGGACAGATGGACTTAAACTTTACTGGATGAATCCTAAATCTTGAGTTTATATAAGACCACACTCGCATACTGAGGCAGCATCACTCAGGCATGCACTGTAAGAAAAAAAAAAAAAAAAAAAAAAGGACAAATATATATGCATCATACAATGTTCTATGTGATGTTGAGCACTTGACATAAAGGAAGATTCAAAATGTTACAGCTCCCATTTACCGGCAAAGTCAAACACTTACCCGGCCACGCTGTTCTGATGTCTGACTGTATCTTGTCTTTATTTGTTTTAAATGTGGAACATTGGAATCCAGAGATGTCTCTCTCTTCCTTAATATGCTGACCTCGTTTTTTTTCCTACTCAATCAAGTTTGGTGTTCTGATGACTATGATCACTCTGATGTTAATTAGCTGTATAACGTGCCCTTTCGGCCTATGTGTGCATGAGAGCGGTCCTTAACGGAGGAGCTGACACGGAGCATTAGTGTGGCATCACTGAATGTGTGTCACTGAGAGATTAAGAAGCGTGGTGTGTTTTGCTAATATATATGCTGGTTAGGGAGGCGAATAAATGCGTGTGTGACAGCTTATTTCAGGTCTGTGTGCTGGATAAGTGTATGCAGATATGTCTGTATGCGTGAGTGTAGAAAGCAAGTTCAAGAACATTGGCACTAATGAATATTTCTTAAGTTGTGGTTTTAGCAGCCTTTTTGTTTTATATATTGTCTGAATTGCAATAATATTAAAGAGAAAAGCTTTTTTTTGTGTTTTTTTGTTTTGTTTGTTTTTGGGTTTTTTTTTTTTTTTTTTTTTTTTTTTAGAAGAAACAACCAACTGAAGGCATTCATACTGAGACATGCCAAACCTATTGTACCAAGCTGAGCTGGATGGATGTTTTAGGAACACTTAAAAGTTACCAATTGTTTATTTTTGTTGTTGTGTACCATTTTAACTTAAGGCAGGCTTTATCACTCCTGTTCAGGTTGTTTTGTTTTTCTGATTTTACAAAGAAAAGAAAGTTAATTTAACAAAAGAACAAGTCAATTAATAAAGATTGAAGTACATTTTTTTTGGCAATGCGTGCAATGTTTTAATGACTTTATCTCATGTACTTTTTTTTTTTTTCATTGGTCATTTTTCGTTAGTTAATTGTTCACTTGGGGGCAGAATCGTTATTTTTCTTGTTGTTGTTGTTTGTTTAGTTTTAAAGAAATCAAAACGAGCTAGTTGTGTACGCGTTTAACATGCACCCTTGTGCGTTATTATGCAAATGAAACTTACGTTACGTTACGTTACGTTTTGTAAAAGGTGGGAATCAATTTAGTGGTTTTTTTTATTTTTAGACTCATTTCGTAGGCCTCTCTTGACACCGAGTGCTTTCATCGTGCGGCCCCTTGAAGTGATCCGGGTCCTTCCGGTAGTATATGAATGACATCATTTTCTGTCACAAGTGCGCTGCGATACAAACAAGGGGAGGGAGGCAGCTTCGCTAACGCAACGCAAGTAGGTCAGTCCCGAGCGCTGGAAATCGAGGATTTCGGAATACCTACCGAAAGAGCATCGTTTTCTACTCTGCGTCTGGAATGAGACTCGCGAAACGGCTCGCGCTGCCTTCGCTGTCCAGGGTCCTGCCTCGCGAACCCGTCCGCCCGCGCTGCTTTGTCCTCGCCCTCGGATCAGGTAGGGTGGGACGCGTGTAAGGTCAAAGTGGGACGTGTGTGGGTAGCGTGATGGTTTCGCAGGGTCGTGCTGGCGGATGCAAAGCGTGGCCGCTGCGCGCTATGCGGTCGCTCCGGAGTCATGAGCGCTACAGGGTGCGGCTGCAGCCAAATCCGACGCGAACCGTCGTTTTCATCGCCGCCGTGGCCTGCTGCTCTCTCTCGATTTATGCAAAACATGCCAGCGGATGGGCGAAAATAGCTTTTTGAATCGGACCCCTTTTTTTTTTTCATTCTCACGGCCTCGATCTTACAAAAAAAAAAACAACTAGCTTGGTAACCATGAGGTTTATGTGTGCATAAATAATAGCACTGTTGGTGTCGCCTATAATGATTCTCGTCGCAAGTAGTTCGGTACTAGCTATGAGCCCGCATTTAAGCCTGAGCGATCAATCAAAGTCAGGTACGCTTTGAGTGCTCCCGATGCATGCTCGCGGTTCCTGTGTTCCTCCGGCGGAAGAACGTGCAGGTTTTATGTGGCAGAGCCAGTGGTTTGTGTGCAGAACGGTGTACTCGCCACTATAATCCGTGCTATAATCTAGTTCTGCATGCTGTGGCGTGTGGCTGCTTGCTGATAAATCTATATAAGGGATGTGGCGATTTCCCCCAACGCGTCACTAATTTTGTGATCATTCCCAGGCAACTTTTAAAACAAAATCATGGAGCTGCGCGTCGGAAATAAATACCGCCTTGGGCGGAAAATCGGAAGTGGCTCTTTTGGGGACATCTATCTTGGTAAGTCGCATGTTTAAATGTGTTTGACGGCAGATCTTGCACAAACAAACGCTCGCTCTTGTCCTTAATCGAATAAGTCGAGACCTTGGAGTTATAAGATTCTATCTGGCCTTTTTGGCTAAAGTCAGTTAATGTTATGAATATGTTATTGTCATGCCACAGAATATGTGTAAGACGTTTTTACGCCTAAATGTGAATTAAAAGGATGAAAAAAAATATATAAAGTTGTATCTCCTTTGACTTTATTGAATGATCAAAACATTATGGCTTTATTTTACTTTAATATCTTAAAATCGCAACAATTGTCAGATATCACCTCAATTACAAGGTCTTTGGAAGTTTACTCATCATTACTGTATGTCTTCTATAAAGCATGATTGCCACAAGACTGAATATGCACCCCATCAATATTTGCAGGTGCGAATATCACATCAGGAGAGGAGGTGGCCATCAAACTAGAAAGTGTGAAGACTAAGCATCCCCAGCTTCATATAGAGAGCAAATTCTACAAGATGATGCAGGGAGGAGGTGAGGCTGGAGACATAACAGATTGTATTTCTTTTTACAAGACATAAACATTGACTACGTTTGTCTAAGTTTCTCTTTTTACCTCTATCTGTAGTGGGCATTCCGTCAATAAAGTGGTGTGGTGCTGAGGGTGACTACAACGTGATGGTGATGGAGCTTTTGGGTCCGAGTCTGGAGGACCTGTTCAACTTCTGCTCAAGGAAATTCAGCCTTAAGACTGTGCTGTTACTTGCAGACCAGATGGTAACGGGATATCAAATGCTCAGAACATGAGAGAGATGTTTTGGGATGAAAAATCACTGTGATATTAACCTGTGATGTACTACTCACTTTTGTAGACTGTGGCTTTGCCTGCTTATATACTGACAATGGTCTTCACCTGCTCTTTGCAGATCAGCCGCATTGAGTACATCCACTCAAAGAACTTCATTCACAGAGACATCAAACCTGACAATTTCTTGATGGGGCTCGGCAAGAAGGGCAACCTGGTCTACATCATTGACTTCGGTCTCGCCAAGAAGTATCGTGATGCCCGCACACATCAGCACATTCCCTACCGGGAGAATAAAAACCTGACTGGCACTGCCCGCTATGCCTCCATTAACACACATCTGGGCATCGGTAAGAGGGGAATACGGTGTGTGATGGATATGATGCTACAGAAATGGGTTGTTGCTTGGGGCCGTTATGTTCACTACGTCTTAACTGTTCCCATAGAGCAGTCTCGGCGGGATGACCTGGAGTCTCTAGGCTATGTGCTCATGTACTTTAACCTGGGCTCGCTGCCTTGGCAAGGCCTTAAAGCTGCCACGAAACGACAGAAGTATGAGCGGATTAGTGAGAAGAAGATGTCAACCCCTATCGAAGTGCTTTGCAAGGGCTATCCATGTGCGTACAGGGACTTTGAATTATACATGATTTCACTTTCGTAGGCTTTCATTACTTTCCTTGTATGAATCCATCTGTGAGTTCATCTCTTCCTGTTAGTCTTTCTTCTAACCATCATTACTCTTTTCCTTTACCCCTGTCTGCAGCTGAATTCTCTACATACATGAACTTCTGCCGCTCACTGCGATTTGATGACAAACCTGATTACTCCTACCTGAGACAGCTGTTCAGAAATCTGTTCCACAGACAGGGTTTCTCTTACGACTATGTGTTTGACTGGAACATGCTGAAATTTGTACGTCATTCTCGTTACCTACTTCTCTGGAAATAACCTTTACCTTAGGCAATTGCTGTTAATCCTCCCGTGTTTGCCTGTGGCTACTACAGGGATCCAGCAGGACAGCAGAGGAGAAAGAGAAGGAGCAGAGAGGAGAGGGAGAGGAGAGAGATGAGAGGACCGGTGCAGTACCCCAGGGATCTGCTGCACGTGCGCTGCCCTCCGGCCCGAACCTTCCAGCGCCTAACAGAGTCCGCAACGGTCCAGACCCTGCCGGCTCGGCACCTGCCCCACGAGTCCCACAGTCCGGTGAGCTGTGAGCCTCACAAGAGCTAGTAAAAACAAAATGACAACATTCTTGTTGTTTTAAGAAGTATCTCTTAAGAGTAGAGGATCTTATATGCATTGCCTGTGGAGCTATGTTCTGATTACAGTGGTGTGTGACATATTCTCCCTCAGGGAATGCATCTCCCAGAGCAGGGCGAGGAGCTGAGCGGGAAAGGAGAGTGTGCCTGCGTCTCCATCGGGGGGCTCCTGCCAACGCCTCCCCTGATCTCCCACTGCGCCACGATCAAATCCGCATCACCCCCCCACAGGTACACAGACCTGGCCTGCTCTATTTGTATTTGCACTGTCACATTTATCCCAGCACTTTTTTCTATAGTTTGACTCTCTCTCTTTCTCTCTCTCATATCTTGCCATATATATACTCTTTCTCAGGTCAGTGTGCCATTTGAGCACATGGGGAAATGAGCTTGGCAGCTTCTGTCATTTATTCTTTTTTAGGAGGTAAGTCTTTTTAAAAAAAAAAATCATAATTGTAGTGTTTCAGTGTAGAATAATAGAAACAATATGGGATGTTTTAGTACAGTTCACCTAAAAAGTACTCATATCTTTTATTCAATAGGATTTCAGCAAACAACTACCCTAAGGCATTTGTATTCATCTTTCTATATAAGTCAGTTGTGCAGAGGAACAGAAGTTGGGGAGAGTGGCAGTAACCACCCTGCTGCATTGGACAAAGGGGTCACAACACGACTGCTCTGAAGTGCTAAAGTTTACTGGGTATTTGGATGATGAGGCACAATTGAAGAAGAGGCGTGATTCACCAATGGACAACAGAAGTTTAAAGTCTCAGACAGAGACATAATTAATGGAAATGAGGACTTTTGCCCACAACTTGACTGTTATTCCTATGTGGTCCGACATACTGATATTGGGAAACATGGAATAACTTCTTGGATTGTAATGTTAAAATTGATTGTTTATTAAGTGTGAGTCCAAATAAATGTATCGCTTGCACACTCACTTTAATGCAAACAACGGTGTTATATGTTGTCATACATGCTGATGTAGTTGGTATAGTGGAAAACATTGTTTTATGTTTGAACATATATCAACATCATATCAATCCAATTTTAATGATTGCTAAATTAGGTGGAGATTGGACTAATTGCATAATGAGACACTAAAGAAGATTTCTGTACTTGCATAGCATGGAGAACAATTAAATTAACCAAGATGTTAACCAGACTAGAAGTTACTGTCAACCAACCTAAAATCATAATGACAACCCAAGCATTACTACTGGCCTATGTATATGTCAAATCCATAGATATTCATGGCATATAGAACAAGATTGAATCTGCAGAGTTCTGTACTGGCATGTTTAGCCATGGTACCCTGATTTATAAATAAACGGATATGACCAATAATCTCAAAGACTATGTGAACGTGAGTTGAAAGACGTATGAGAATAAATGATTTATCGATCAAGGCACACGGTTGCGTTACAATCAAGACTTTTATGTTGAACAGTGATGAAGGAAAGGTTCGACCATTTTGGAAAAAGTGCTTCAGAGTTGTCTCCAGTGTTGCCAGATTGGGCGATATATATATATTTTTTTTTTTTGGTTTGGATTCAAATGTGCTTGCACATAACACAATTCGGGATCGTTTATGTAAAAAACAAACAAAAAAAAACGTGTATTGATTTTATATCTCAACCTTTGCAATATAATGTTTGGGTGTTTTTGGGAGAGTTAATGTGTATTTGCTGAGTCAACCGAACCAATCTGGCAACCCTGGTAAGTTTCGCCGCAGGCGGCTCTGGCTTTATCTCCACTCAGCTATGATCATCCACACTACAGCGCGTACCAATTACTAGCGTGCTTCAAGAGGACTGGCACTGCAAACGCTTTACAGCAGGAAACAACGAAAAATTGTGCTACAATTTGGTCCCGTAATTTAGCGTAAAAACTGGGTATTGTGTTGTTGTTTTTCTTCCATGGCGTTATTTGCGGGTGTGCGGAGAGCTCGCTAGTTAGTCAGCGGCCGCAGCCGAGTTTTGCCTCAGTGCGCTGGACGAGGAGGAACATGGATGACGGGCAACGGCGCTGGGTTTGAGAATTAAAGGGCCCTGTCCGCGGCGCACTTCGTTTTAAAACAGCATTCATGCATTTGGTGAGTGCGCTTTTGTTCGTCTGTGAATAACGTTTCACGAATGCTGACTTGGAACCGGGTCGCGCGCGAGCCGACTACAAGACCGCCTGTGCGCGCGCGAGCGGGTTTTTTTTTTTTGCCTTTCGTGATCGTTTGATGTGGAATTTAACGCGCAACTTCTAAACAAATCAGCGCGCGCGTTGTGTGTGTGTGTGCGCGTTGTGTGTGTGTGTGTGTGTGTGCGCGTGTGTGTGTGTGTGTGTGTGTGTGTGTGTGAGAGACTGTTCCGTTATAGAGGAGGATACGGAGGCCAGCGTTGATCCCAGACTCTGATTCAGCCTTTAAATCAATTTGTCAGAGAGAGAACATTAATCTGGTTTGAGTGGCCTCCGAACTGTATGTAATAAAGACTTTTCTTAGACGCTTTCTTTTGTGTATATTTAAAAATCAAAATAAAATAATTAAATAAAACATCCCGCCGCACACCTGAGCTGAGTTAATTAACCGACCTACTCTCGTGCTTAGTGTTCGGATGCGCTCCGTCTCTACGACAATGTCGCGAGACTTTGCGAGAACTTGCGGCCGGCTGTGTCGCGGAAAAGGAAAGTGAGCAGATTTGCGTGGTTACACATTAAAATATGAACGGTCGCTATGTGACGTGGGCCTTGCGCGTGTCCATGATAGGCCCATTCTCTAAGCCCCGCCCACTTCCGGTGGCCAGGACGCTCGGTCCAGTTCAGTCAGCGTGTGACGGTAGTCGTCGTGTATTTTTAGCTCCTTATACTAAACACTGCGCAGTTATGGTAAAAGACTACGTAGAGGGTGGGGTTTATTTTAATTTTTTTTGGTATTTCAGCATGGTTGTTTTCTAGTACACTCTAGCACCTGTGTACAGCCTCCACAAAAAAAAAAATATTATTATTTTTTTATTATTATTTTTTTTTTTTACACTTTATTTTCCACAACTGTGGAAATTCATGTTTAGCCTCACTGTAAAACATCACACACACACACACACACACATCGCTATAAAAAAAACATAGAAAATGTAATGCACACACAAAAAATCGCATTTGAGAAGTGCATAGCAGATTAAAAGCGCTTTATATATTTCCATCTAGAAGGTTTATTGCACAGAGATGACTGGAGCTTTTCCAACTGACTGTTAAGTGAATGAGTGGGAGTGACTACAATATCTATTATTTTTGCTCGCCTTAGTACTTTTATCTCGCCTTATCGAACAATTCACCAAACTGTGTCTTCTGCTTCCCAATGACTTTGGTTACCAATCGTACTGTTGTCTAATAAACCTCCACCGTTCCAAATTTAGATATATTTTTGGGGTTTTTTTGCTTTCTATTTCATATTTATAAGAAAGATTTGCTTTCCTCTAAATATGATGCGTATTGTCACCAAGATATATTGTTTTATCACCGTTTATTCCTGAATATTTTAAACCCTCTACAGATTAATGTGAAGAGCTTGCAAAAAAATATATTGGATACCGAAGATGCTTTGTTATACAGTCAACGACAGTACCGCATCTTCAATCCCTCTCTGTTCCCTGTAAGCAAACTGAAGGGGGGATTTCCAACAGTTATTTCCATGCATTTAGCGAAACTGGTGTAAGAGCAAGTGGTCAAAAATCATTTTGCTGTTGTTTTTTCTTGAAAGCAGGATAATTTTTTCCATAAATGAGAAACAGTGTGGATATCCAACAACTTTGGATATCATTGTCAATGCCCGTTCAGGTATCGCACAGTTCTATGGCACATTACATCCAGAACTCTGTGTCCGTAATGTCACTGATCTGGGTAGGTGAATTCTCTCTCCGATCCCTTTTAGCTGCCCAGGCTCTGGAGACGTGACGTGCCCTTGTCAGAGCGATTTGGCGAGGACTCAGTAGCTGCAATGATTCCAGGATCTCCAGCTACAGTGGCCCCTGCTGGGCCCAACATCTCGTGGCTCCCTGAGGCACCACTGCTGACCCCTGATCAGCCCATCTTCCTTATGACCACCACAGCACAGGCTGTGTCTGGCTTCTTTGTGTGGACAGCACTGTTGTTCACCTGCCACCAGGTAAAAAACAAGACTTGCCGCTCACACTTTAAAGTCCCAGGAAATAAATGGTGTACTGTAATGTTTGTACACCATGTTTCAGCAAAAAAACAAAAACAAGATAAAAATATGATAAGGGGGCTGTCCGGGTCTTAATATTGTAATCAGCACGCTTGATTGACATCTGAATGTCCAAGACACCCAGACTGGCACTCCACTCAAGCATAACTATACACAATGGCACAAGCAGAGAAAATTAGAGTTACCAAAATAACCTACCAAAATATAGAATTATCACGGGAGGCTGCGCGCGCTAAGTTCGCTTTCATTAGCTAGTTTGCTTTTGCTTGCTCGGTGACTCAGACTCAGACTCAAAGAGACCGCTTAAGCAGGAACTCATAGCTTTGATAAAAGCTATGTGGGAGGGACAAGCGACATCAGCCAATGGTGAAGATAATTTATATGCAAACTTTAACCAGGATTAGGACTCCCCAATTTGCATCAAGAGGGGAGAAATTGATAAATCGTCAATTATTGCATACTTTGCGTGCCCACATGATTAACACTAACTTGGAGAGCAATCATGACTTTAGGTTCCCTCTTTCTTTCCTTATTGTGGCAGAAGATTGTATTCTAGGTTAAAGCTACAAACCTACTAAGATTTGTGGAGATAAACTAATTACAACTACAGACAAATTAACTGCTGTTAGGGGGGAAAAAAAGAAAAGGTTTACCATGGGAGAAATGGAGCATTACTTCTAGATGAATAACCATCTGTAATTAACTTGAGTTGCTCTGAGAATTGTGTGTAGCTCAGCACTTGAAAGCAGTTCATTTATGTCTCATACTGACTGTAGCTTTAAGTCTAACAGTGGAACGCACATCTTTGAGACCAGTCTGATTTGGGTCTTTGTACTCCTTTTTTTTTTTTTTTTTCTCTCTCCCCCCTTTTAGATCTACATGCACTTGCGCTACTACAGTTCTCCAAACGAGCAGAGACACATAGTGCGCATCCTCTTCATCGTACCCATCTATGCCTTCGACTCGTGGCTCAGCCTCCTCTTCTTTACCAACGATCAGTACTATGTCTATTTCGACACAGTCAGAGACTGCTATGAGGGTAAGGTTTTGTTGTGCACATTAAAATGTAGATCGTGATGAGCTTCAAGTTCCCTAGTCAGCACAGATTTCCACAGCTGTTTCTTCATGATCGCCTGCAGTGTGCACCGAGTGTCTCTGAGGCCCTGCGTATTTGTTCCCAATGCACTCGTCTGCTGGGATTACTATGGGAGTGCTGCCTGTTGCATAGCAACAGTGTTGAGCTAGCTTTTATTGAGAGGGAACAGAAAAACCAGCTCATGGATAAACTAACGGACCTGACCTTTGAGCAACATCTATCTACTTTGTTATTATTAGAGCGGCCCTTGAGTGGAACTTTTAGAACAGTGTTTCTCAGTCCTGCTCCTGGACTCTCCCTGCCTGGTACCTTCTAGTGTTTTTCCTGCTCCCAACACACCTGACTCAGCAGCTAATTAACAAACCATTTCAGTGTTGGACCAGGTGTGTTCGGAGCAGGGAAAACACTGAAAGGAGTAGGCCATGAGCACAACTAAGAAACACTGCGTTAAGTATTGGAACAAATTCTTGTAAAACTGAAACATTAATAAATACAACTCTTGCCGACTAAAATGTAACACTGTGTAAACACTTCTTCTTAAAGGTGGGAACAGCGATTTTTAAAATCAAAACACTTTTTGTAAATTTTCTGCTTCGAGACAAAACTCTGGTATCCACCCGATCAGGACAGGAAAGTGTGTACTTGCCTGAAAATCATGTTGCCTGTCAATTCAGAAAGCTCCCCCTCTTGCACCAGCTTTTAGGTGTTCTAGTCCAGGCATGTGTTCTGGATCTGTGGCTTTAGAGGGCACACTTGAAGGGAGGGGCTGCATTTGTTGGAATTTCGGGTTTCAAAACAGATAGCTTCAGTTAATGTCCAACATAATCACTCACTACACCTTTGACTGGTAATGCTGTATGAGGGCCGAAGTGAATGGTATATGGATGAAATTAGTTTTAACGTTCCTAATTCCTGTCGCATCAGCATTCTCTGAGGTTTATTTATTGATTTAGCTTTATCTGTAAGTTTTTATACCACAGCGCTGTTGAATTCTCGATTCTGATTGGTAAGAAGGTGTTGAATAATTTTCTATAACTGCGCGGCTCCGACAGTAGTGCCGGTATATATTAATGCAATAAATAGATTAATTTTTTTAAAGTGTTATTTAACAAAGAAAATATATATTTTTTATATATATAATTTATATTTACTTCAAGAGAGAGAAAAAAGAGAGGCTGGTGAGGGAACGACTTTTTATAGCCATTATAACGTAAGTGATAACAGGAACTAACTTGTTTCACAGACGTTCCACAACATTAATGTAACTATAAACGGATAAAAAGTATGGCGTGTCATTCTGCAATATATAAAAATGTGTACTCGTTGGCAAATCACTGTGGTATAAAAGGAATAAAACACGTCGAGACGTGCTGTTGTAGGAAAATAATCAGCTCCGGGGTGGTAAACACATCACACCACCCTGTCGTTGATTATTTTCCTGTAACCGTACATCCTGTCGTGTTTTATTCCTCACTTATAGTCTGGGCTGTTTTAAAAAGGCTTGAGCTGCTGGATTGTATGATGAAGTCCTTCTTACTGTAGTTTGTGCATGTACTAGCAGAGCAGTAGACAGGTGCTGAATAAGAGAGGCATGTGGGTGGGTGCGGGGTGTAGCTGAAAAGGTGATGTCTGCATCAACAAGCCCTTTAGCTGATCTGTGCTGCGGCTTTGCTACTTGGCACCAGCCAACCACACTGAGCGGCTTTGTCCCTGCAGCATTCCCACTATATATAGAGCAACACTCACCTCCACCCACACACACTCGGCACACTCACTCACTGCTCGACAGACCATGAGATAAGGACAAATTAAACCCATGAGGAGGGCGTAATGAGTCTCATAGTTGGGTTGCTGCATGGGCTTAACATATGGCAGCTTCATGACATGCATATTGTTGGGTTTCATATAGATACAGTGGGCTGTACATTAGATGTTTGCAGAAACTAGATTAGACAAGCGTTGAGACGGAAGCCATGTTTGAAGCAATTGTCACAATTAATTAGCGTTTTAATAAACTGGGTGTGACGAGCTCCAGATTGTACTTGCATTATTGTAGTCTCAGCTCACGAGCATGTTAACTTGCAAAAAGAGTGATTTGTGTCCAATACATGTTGTCACATACTTTCATAATTCACCTTATTTTTAAATACAATTAACGTTAATAGACGTCATTTGGCAGACCGTCTTATCCAGAGCAGCTTGCAAAACGTGTACTTTGTGAATCTCTAAGGATCAATAACCTGAAAGATTAGACACTAATGCTTGTAAGTGCTAGCGTGGTGTAATCGGTAACAAAAAGGACAAATGTATAAATAATAAATACCAAGAAGTTCAGAAATCTAAAGGAGTAATACAAAGACAGTCAATGCAAAAGTAAGTGCAGAGAAAAACGTGTTATTTTAGATATTGTCTGATGAAGCAGATCTTCAAACTTTTATGGAAGGAATGGAGACATGGTTTGGACTGGAGGGTGAATTCTGAATGTTATGGCGAGAAGATATTGCATATGAGGACGAGCAAGTAGAGTTTTGCAGTAGAGTGGAAATGACCAGAGCTTTTATGAGAATTTGAGCGGTTTCTGTAGATAGGAAAGGTCGTATTCTTCTGATGTTGTGAAGAAGAAATCTGCAGGGTCTGGTGGGATGTGACCGGAGAATTTGAACCCATTATCTAAAATCACGCCAAGATTGTTAGCTGTGTGTGCGGGATGGAATGTGAGGGTGTCAATGGTAAATGAGAGCGCCGGCATAGGGAAAGTCTTAGCCGGTAAGTAGATCAGGTCTTCATCCAGGAAGTCAGAAAGGCAGTCCAATATTCAAGGTACTTGGTGCCATCAGCGTAGCAGTGATAAAAGAAGCAATGAGATCAGATCACTGAGCCCAGTGAATAAGTATATAAAGGTATGCAAACTCTAAATAATATTTATTTCTATTAAGAGTTAAAAAATAATGTAATTCATTCAAATGGAGCTTTGGAACGATTGTGCATGTCCACATTTGAGTTAATGCAATGGATTGGTTGTGTTTGGATGCTCATAAATATGTTGTTGGCTGGGGATTTGTTTCCTAGAGGGTAGCCAACATGGGAGAGATTAATTCAGGCAGAAGACTGACATTCTTAAGATTTAAAAATATTACAATATAAAGATTAAATATGTCAAAATAGAAAAAAAAATTAAAGAACTTGCTTTCTTCCTATTATAGTCAAACCCCAGTAGACAACTACAGTGGCAACCGCTGACAGCTTGATCCTGCAGAGAGAAATAGAACAGAAAAAAAAAAACTGTAACAGAACAGCATTAGACCTTACAATGAATCCTTACCAGAATTATGCGCACACATAATTACTACTGTTGTAATACTAATTACAACAATATACATGGAATAATCATTGAGGCCTAAATAGTATGTACAAAAACTGAAATGCATAAACGTTGGAGTCAATAATATAATTGCAAATTGACAATTCATATGCTTAATTTAGGATGCACTAATGCACCGGTCTTTGTCTTTTTCTTTGGTTTTTTTTCTTATGCAGCCTTTGTGATCTACAACTTCCTGAGCCTTTGTTATGAGTACCTGGGAGGTGAGAGTGCCATCATGGCTGAGATCAGAGGGAAGCCCATCGAGTGAGTCCTGTACTCTTTCTGAGCATCAGCATGCTATTTCTTATTTGTAATCAACCAGTCTTTTGGAATAGAAATGAGCGTTACGTGTCTGTAACATCAGGCCAGCTGTTCTGTCCTTCTAATATGTAATGTGTGGTGTTGTGCTGAAGGTCCAGCTGTGTGTATGGGACTTGCTGCCTTTGGGGCAAGACCTATTCGATTGGCTTCCTCAGATTCTGTAAGCAGGTGGGCATGAATAACTCGTTACCCTTAATCAGCTGTCTGTAAAAAAAAAAAAATGTTCTCCAAAATAATTCATGCCCAAATGGGAAATTACTACACGACACTTTGACCCATGAACCTCTCCATTTAGTTAATTTTTTTTTTTTTGCCCCCACAGGCCACGCTGCAGTTCTGTGTGGTGAAACCTCTGATGGCGGTGGTCACGGTCATCCTGCAGGCCTTTGGGAAATATCGTGATGGAGACTTCAAGTATGTGTTCCTGTTCAAATACTGTAATATTGAACAAGAAAAAGTAGGCTTGCACAATAAATCATATTTTAATCGTGAATATGATTTTTGCGTTCTTCAGTGAATTGAACACAATGAACTGCAATATCAATAAGCGAAGGTGATTTATTTTTAGGTTGTTTACAAATTTATTTATTTATTTTAAAAATGTTTACTCCAGTGCATTAAATCACAAGCTCCCCATTCATGTTTTAATTTTCCGTTTGGTTCGATACCGTGCTTGCTGATTTTGGATAAGACTTTTAAATTTTTTATTTCTTAGAATAAAATCCTCAACATGGTAACCATTATCGTGCAGCCTTAATAAAAAGTGAATGGGGCGCCAGGCTTACTTTCTGCCTCTGTTCTTTTGTAACAGTGTGGCCAGCGGTTACCTGTATGTGACCATCATCTATAACGTCTCCGTCAGCCTGTCCCTATATGCCCTCTTCCTTTTCTACTTCGCCACCCGAGACCTGCTCAGCCCCTACAGCCCTGTGCTCAAGTTTTTCATGGTTAAATCCGTCATTTTTCTTTCCTTCTGGCAAGGTGAGTGAGTGTTTTCTCCCTCGTTGGAGACGCTGTCATAGTAACAACTGCCAAATCATATGGACAATGTCTTTTCAGGTATGCTGCTGGCCATCCTCGAGAAATGCGGTGCGATTCCAAAGATCAGCTCTGCCGAGGTGTCGGTTGGTGAGGGAACTGTAGCCGCTGGCTATCAGAACTTCATCAGCTGCATTGAGATGTTCTTTGCTGCCGTGGCCCTGCGCCATGCCTTCACATACAAAGTGTACATGGACAAGAGGCTGGACTCGCACGGTGAGGCAGCTTACAAACATCTTCTATTCGTGAACAAGCAGCTGTTGATTGTTAGATTTATTACCATGCTCTTTTTTGTGCTTTTTGTCATTGTTGGTGGATAAGACCACTTTAATCCAGGCATTCTCTATAAATTAATTATAATGACTCCTTTCTCCTGGCTGACTTTCTCTTCTCTTTGTTCTCTTTTCCTTTTTTAACTTTTCTATCTTATCCTCCAATCTTCTGTTCTATTCACCATGCTTACCATGCTATTCATACCTCCTTCATTAAAATGCGTCTTTTTGTTACCACTGTTTCTAATATTTTTTCCCTGCTTGCCTCTGCCTCATCGTCCCTCCTCTCAAAACTCATGCTGTTTGCATCCTTCACCTTCTTTTCTTTTCTCTTCAATCTCTCCTCCCTCTTTCCGCATGCTGCATAAAGGCCCACTGCCGACATATGGACAGTACGGTAGGCCACACACTCTGTCCTCGTCTACTTCCTCCTTGTCCTTACTGAAGGCGTTTATGTAGAGCATCGTTTTTAGTTTTTATTTAACAGTTTCACTAGATTTATAAAACTATAATTACAGCTAAACTTGATGCATGCTACGTTTCTGGACTTTTTATTTCTCCCAGGTCGCTCTGCTCCTATGAAAAGCATCTCGAGCAGCCTGAAGGAGACCATTAACCCTGGCGACATGGTCCAGGACGCCATTCACAACTTCTCTCCAGCCTATCAGCAGTACACTCAGCAGTCCACTTTGGAACAGGGAGTCAAAGCACCACCGGTCTCTCGCAGCCACAGCTCTGTGAGCGCCCGGGACAATGAGAAAACCCTCCTGCTCAGCTCTGATGATGAGTTTTAACCCCAGTGTAGTCTCCCGCAAACATCCAAATATAAGTGGAGGTACTCTCATGTGTCTAGGATACTGGTAGTTCAGCTGTTTATCTTGGGGACACTTCGTTACAGGACCACATGACAATTAGTCCAACAGATTACACGTCGGAAGCTGTTAGAAGAGTATTATAATTATCGCTGCTTATTGGTTCGTTGTTATTGACGTGGTGAAACGGCAAATACTTTAGCGGAATCCTTTTGGTGTGCTCTGCCTTGTAAGTGGTTTCTTTTTAAGGGTGTATAACCCAATGAGAACTTTTCAGTTATTAATAGGTGATATTTAGGTGGCTTAATAAGTGGTCATGAGCATTCTTAAACATTTATACTTGAATTGATTTTGACTTTTTTTTTGTTGATCGCATTTACTCGTAGAGTGAAAACCCAGCATTCTATATATTCATATAAGGATTTATAATCCCAGTAATGATTTTGAGAGATGTTGATCAATAAGAGTTTAAGGTTGTTTCCCTTTGCTTCCCATGTTCAAGCTGTAACAGGAGTGCGAGGGAGTGAGCAGGAGAGTGCTTTGATATCTCGCAGCGCGTGTTTTTGGCAGTTGTATGGAGTATGTTTTTGTAATTGACGTTCCAGGGACGGCGTGGAGTTGCCGGTAAGAGAGGAACGGTCGATTGGGCTTGATGAGATTACAGATTAAGAGAAATCGGTTTGGGTTGGGCTATTCAGCAGACTGGATTATTAGGTTGCAACTGGGCCATTGTTTGCATGATGGAGATTAGCACAGTGTGTTAGACACTAGACCACTAGCAGTAAATACATTATCTGGGTTAGCTGGGGGGGGGGGGTGGATGGATGGATGGATGGATGACAACTGCTATAGTTATGCAGTCTAATTCTGCTTAAACAGCAAAAACATCTAAACGTACATCCCAAATATTTTAGTGTGGCAGTAAAAAGTGAAACTATAAATGTTTTATCTTTGTACTTTTTTTGACTTTCTATTTTTATGATTATTAAGGCAGGTTAGCTAGATCCATCATGAGTAGGTTTGCTCTTTCACCAAGGTACAATAGACCCATTATTTCTTGAGAACCACTAGAGGGAGGCATCTTGTACAAGATCTACCATGAGGGCATCAACACGTCATCTCAGTAGGACACATTAGCTGCCCTGATGTGTTTCTAAGGGCCACATTGATATTTCCTTCCTATTCCTCT
>JAOUQW010000049.1:13273055-13284967 GCA_028565825.1 Olivaichthys viedmensis
GGCTTCTGTTCATGCTAATTTAAGGAGCATAAAGAAATTCTTCACAAAAAATTCCTATCTGTTTAAAATCTTATCTGGGTCCAGCTCCCAGAGATTTTAAATCAAGTTTACATTTACAGCATTTAGCAGACGCCCTTATCCAGAGCGACTTACAACAGAGCATAAGGGTCAGCCATGATACGGAGCCCCTGGAGCAGTGTGTTTCTGACTTAAGCTAGCGCTCTCCTTGGTTGAAATATATATAGTGTATTAAAGATTATTTGATATATATCATTTTTATTTTTTTTATTTCCACACTTTGATAAAACAGTAACAACAAAAGAGAGATTCACATATACACACAAAATAGAATAACGTGAACAAGGAACACAAGTGTTACATATTCATGCTAAACATTAAACATCCAATGGCATGTGATACCACAGGTCTTCCTACCTACTACAACCTTTTCCACTTTGACCTGATACCCTGGCTAACATACTTTCATAAGAAGCAGTTTCTGTCAAAAGGTCCAACCATACTTTAAGTTCAGGTGGGTTAGGAGATTTTCAGTGTCTCACAATTATTCTTGCAGCTGATACCAGACCAGTGGTCACAATCTTGAATTCCCACTTGGTTAAACCTTTCACAGAATCTTTATAACCTAGTACCTAGTAAACTCAACTGTGAGATAAACTGGCAAGGTTGTCCCAACCGTTTTCCCAGAGCATCCAGTACCTCTTTCCAAAAGGTAATAAAAACGCACAATCAGCATGAACACTCCTTCCCTATAAAATGTGTATCCCATTGACAAGACACTGTTTCCAAAACACCCTCTTTTTTCCTATACATATTTCCAGGTTATTCCATAGGGATGCATATGGCTGAGTATACTGTGACAGTTTAAACATTTCATGTACTCTGTTCCTTACCTCTTTAGAATTGAAAAATAACAGGGTTAGGGCTGTCCACTTTTTCTTGGCGCTGTGATAAAACTGCTGTTGGTTGAAATGGAGTACCTAGCCCTTGCTCTATAGTAACCCAGTCTAACTCCTCATCCGTTTTACTCCAGTGTTGAGCTGACCTAGAAACAAAACACCCTATCGAACAACATTCAGCCCTATCGAACGCTTTTCTGCTTTGAGGGAAATCGCTATAACTGGGTTGTCTACTGATCTGTTGAGCCACATCAAATGTACTAATCCCCTCATGTTATCAGTAGAGGAACGGTTCTGAATAAACCCCACTTGATCAGGGTGTATAATGGTTGGCAATACTTTCTCCAAAAGTTTAGCCAGTATCTTTGAGTCTACATTTATTAGGCTAACAGGTCTGAAACTAGCCGGGTCTGTAACGTCTTTATCTTTTCTTTGGTATCAAAGATATCAGGGCTTTTTTAAAAGGAATATTTGATATTTTTAAAAGTACAGCCAAACTATGCCTATGCCGCAATGCACTTACTTTTCCTGCTCTGTCTTCACTCGAACACCCACCCACCTCTTCATAGTCACCATCGCCACCAGCCACTTGTGAACCAAAAAGGTCAATTAATTTGCAACATTTTGTGGTACGAACCTTCCCAAGTAATATAATTCTTGCTAAAGCAATGGATGGCCCATGTTAACAATAGTTTAACTTGCGTTTCCATTGTGTTGGCATTGCCTCACACTCGCACATGTTGAAATGTAGTAACGTGTGTGGCTCTCCGCCCCTAAAATGTCATTCATGTGCTTGATTATTCTGGTTCCCTGCAGACAGAGATAAAGCTTTGTGATCAGCTGTCTCCTCAATGACAACTGCTAAATGTCAAGCTATAAAGTCAGGAAGCATATTCTCTAGTGCACATTGTATGAAAGCAGCTGTATGCACATTAAATGCGTGTCGTTTTGGATTCTAGTCTGCTTCCTTTCATTTGATATAACAGCATCAGTTTAAAGTTGGTGTCATTGATGTCGCTGTACTCCTGTAGTTGCTGTGGAGAATGGGGAAACAGATACCACCACAGCGGAGTCGTGGGACGAGAAGGGCGAGCTGGATGAGGTGGAGGCAGTCGGGGGGGCCATGGAGGAGAGTAGAGCACTTGGGGAAGAAGCCCAAGATGAGATGATGGAGGAAGATGAGGAAATGCCCACCCCTAAACTCCCCCCTCCTCTTCCAGACGCCCCGAAGAAGGAGCATGTTAACGTGGTGTTCATCGGACATGTTGGTGCGTCTGTGCAGTGCCTTTATAACAGCCACTTCATTCCCTCTACTTATTACTATTTAATCTCAAAATTGTTTCAAGACTATTTATCTTCCTTTTTTTATGTTTTAGATGCAGGCAAGTCAACGATTGGTGGACAAATCATGTGAGTTATATACATTATTTTAGAATGTAAAAATTGTATATATTTTTTAAAACAATCCTGTTAATTAAAGTAAATTAAAGCTGTAAGGCAATGTTTAAAAAAAAAAAAAAATATATATATATATATATATATATATATATATATATATTGATTCTAAGCTGTTTCTTTCAGGTATTTGACTGGTATGGTGGACAAAAGGACCCTGGAGAAATATGAAAGAGAAGCGAAAGAGAAGAACAGGGAGACGTGGTAAGAATGCTTTATTGTATGATTTGTGTTGAGATTATGCAAGCATGCAAACATTTTTACAAAGCTTATTTTGTTTAATGTGTATGCCCATATCAAAAGGGTTTGCTGGTCAAACTCATTGAGGAAAAAAAATCTCTTGTAGCTGCTCCGTTACATCTTGTAATAACATTTGAGTAACTTTTGATTACAGGTATCTCTCCTGGGCTTTAGACACAAACCAGGAGGAGAGAGACAAGGGGAAAACAGTAGAAGTGGGAAGAGCGTACTTTGAAACGGAGAAGAAGCACTTTACCATCCTGGATGCCCCGGGCCATAAGAGCTTTGTGCCCAACATGATCGGTGGAGCCTCACAGGCTGACTTGGCAGTGCTGGTTAGTTTCTCACCATCCTCGTTATTTTTCTGCTGACGTTATCTTGGTACTGTACGTCTGCTGCTGCGTAGGAGGCGAAATATCAAGGTCATAGTGTGAAGATTGACTCTCGACTTGTTTGCTGGCTGTGTTAGGTCATCATCTCCTTTCAGTAAAATGTCAGGGATGGTCATTTTGCTCACTTCTGCTGAGGCAGACTATTGATTTCTGCCAGATTCACAATCTCTATGAAGGTTATCATCTCTTGCGCAGTGTTTCTTGCAGATGTTTTCTGCCTTTTTTTAATGTGACTTCTTCTTCCTTATCCTCTCTTGCTAGGTTATCTCTGCTAGAAAGGGTGAGTTTGAGACAGGCTTTGAAAAGGGAGGGCAGACCCGTGAGCACGCTATGCTGGCCAAAACAGCTGGAGTCAAACACCTGATAGTCCTCATCAACAAAATGGACGATCCCACTGTAAACTGGAGCTTGGATAGGTAAATGAAGCATGCTTCCTTGTCGATAGTGGAATTCAAGGGAGTGAGTTCATGGCACAGCTGTTAGAAACAGAAAAGGAGAGTCTGGTTTATTGCAAACATTTTACTACATTTATGGTCATTCGGTGGCATTGGCTTTTCTCCACAGATATGAGGAATGTAAGGAGAAATTAGTGCCATTTCTAAAGAAGGTAGGCTTTAATCCAAAGAAAGACATCCACTTCATGCCCTGCTCTGGACTGACAGGAGCCAACTTAAAGGAATCTTCTGAAATGTGTCCCTGGTACACGTAAGTGAAGCTTCTCACACCCTAACTCGAGGCACTGTTTATTCAAACGGGATCTGAGATTAATTGCCAGCGATGCCACTCGCATCCATTTGGCAGAAGTTCATTAGAGCACGTTTCAGTTCCTCTGTCCATACAGATTAATGGTAGCCAGTCAAAGGTGACTGTCAAGCCATATATACAGAACCAAGCATTTAGCTTTCTCCTCAAAGCAATGTTGCGTGGGTAGCAGTTTGAAAGATGGCGAGCTGGCTTCACATGCTGCAGAGGAAGTAGATCCTTCACTCTCTCAGGGTGGTAGATATCATGTGGTGCTAGAGACATGAGGAAAAGCCATTTTGGTAAATACCACAAAGCTCGTGCAATGAATTGAACTTGGCATAATATATTGAATTTTAATTCAATTTCTGTTGCCTGTACTCCTTTTTTTCCATTGTAGGGGCTTACCATTTATTCCACATCTGGATAGCTTGCCAAACTTAAACAGATCGAGCGATGGTCCCATCAGATTGCCCATTGTAGATAAGTACAGGGTAAGGTAATCATTTTGGTCTTTGGATACAGATTTGTAGTGAAATTAAATATTGGTGTTCAGGCTGTCAAAGTCCTTTAAAAAAACAACAACATTTCATTCGAATTTCAATGACTTCAAATATCTAGTATTTGAATGCATATTAGATTGTAATGCAATGCTGACACAGACGGAGTGATAATAAAGTATACCATAAATGATGCGCATTAATTCAGACACTTTTTTCCCCCCATATCCTAAGACGAGGATTATTTGGCCAAAACGTTTCGGTGTTTCAATAGACCTACATTAGATGACTAATAGCAGAATATGATGTCTTAATCATTTGAATGTGGATTTTTTTTTTTTTGCCTTCGAATACGTAAGTATTATAAAAATTGGAATTGTATTCGAACAGTGAAATTTGTACCGACAGCCGTAATAGGTGTACTGTAGTTTTGTTACACTTTACACAGGAAGCATACTGACACACCGTCTCTGTGGTTTCAGTATTATTTGACCTAAAATGCACCAAAATAAAATGTTTCTTCAGCTATAACCAGACAAGTTAGAATTCTCCCTACTCTTCATGAGAGACATTATAACTTTGGGCAGCTAAGCAGCATAGTGAGCAATGAAACGACATTATAGTAAATAACCAGCCTTTCAGACACTTTGTCCTTTTTATACTTATGGGGAATTACTTCTCTTGTCATTTTCTGTGCAGGACATGGGCACTGTGGTCCTTGGTAAACTGGAATCAGGGACTATTGGCAAAGCACAACAGCTTATCATGATGCCAAATAGGGTAAGGTTATAAGAAACTCTATAACAATTCTGTTTCACATCAGCCGAGAGTGTCTCTGGAATAGTGTGAGATCTGTGTGAGACGTGATGCGTGGTGTGTTTCCCAGCACACTGTGGAGGTGCTCAGCCTACTGTCTGATGACGTGGAGACGGATGATGCAGAACCTGGAGAGAACCTGAAGCTGCGTCTCAAAGGCATCGAAGAGGAGGAGATCCTGCCTGGCTTTATCCTATGCAATGCTGAGAATCTCTGCCACTCGGGGCGCACGTTCGATGCCCAGGTAAAATGCTGACTGTAGTTTCTTGCTGTGTGAGGAGTTTCTTACGTTCTTGCCTCATTCTTTGTCCTTGATGTTTCTGTTTTACAGATTGTCATTATTGAACACAAATCCATTATATGTCCAGGTTACAATGCGGTCCTACACATCCATACCTGCATAGAGGAAGTGCAGATAACAGTAAGGAATTGATGACTTTCTCCTTGTAGCATGTATGAAATGCTTTTCTACTTTCATGAAGTGGTAACTGAGTGCTTCTGCTCAAAGGCCTTAATCTGTCTGGTGGACAAGAAGACAGGAGAGAAGAGCAAGACACGCCCCCGCTTTGTCAAACAAGACCAAGTCTGCATTGCCCGTCTCAGAACGGCGGGAACAATCTGCTTGGAAACGTTCAAAGACTTCCCACAGATGGGTCGCTTCACTCTGAGGGACGAGGGTAAGATCTTATAAGTTCACGATATCAATAAATCCTTCAAGTCTGTACTCGGGGCACACTGAGGTGAGATCTTGGTGTTAAAGACCCTAACTAGAGAAGAATGTTCAAATAAGTTACCATCATGGCGTTTAATTGCTTTTGGGAAACAGGCTCAGTGGTTATTTACTGTGTGTGTGGTTCAGAGTTAGAGCATCTGTTTCTTAACAGTATTTATGTTAAAGTACACATGCACTCAAAAAAGTGTTGTTTTTAAAAATGGGTAACTCCTGAATGGCTTATTTTAATTCTATAGATTGGGGTTTGTGTCAGATTTGTTAACATAGCCACTAAATTCACTTTTTTCTATTTAAAACAGACTTTCAGTACTTCCATAGACCACTGTTTTGGGGAGCGTTACAACACAAGCTCAGTTTGTAATCGCACGACAGCTACCCGGAAACTTTCAGTCACAAACCTGCATTTTACACTTGCTAACTTAACTAATGTTTTAGTCATGAACAAAATCGTGGTTATGGTGTATTTTAAAATCTCTGAGAATATGTCGATGCAAATTAAGACTCAGATACTGAAGTTCTACTCGTGCCTACCTGTGACAGTTGTGAGCTAGTATGCTAGCAGTTAAGTAGCTAGCTAGCCAACTTGGCTAATGTTGGTGATGGAACAAAATCGTGGTTGTTCCATTTTGACAGGCTTGGTTTCTGTTAAATAAATTGCTGAGAGTACGACTGTTCAAATACTCCAATACTAAAATCTCCTTCATGTTGACCTGTGACAAATGTTCGCTAGCTATTTGGAATTTTTATGAGGGTGAAGGTCTATTTTCATTTTAGTATAATCTAAATAGATTATTATACTGGTTTAAAATGACACACGTTCAGGAGTACTTTAAGCTTATTTAATTTATTTATTTATTTTTTGCAGGTAAAACGATTGCTATTGGGAAGGTGTTGAAGTTGGTGCCAGAGAAGGACTAATTTCGGGTCGAAGGACTGATCTGCTGCACTGTGGATTGGGAGGAAGGATGCAGCGGCCTGCCAAACTGATTCCTCCAATCTGCTCCCTTCTCTTATTGCGGATAAATCTAAGAGAAATATATTTGAAAAGGACAATATCAAAATGACAGTATGTTTTAAGAAGAACAATATAATAGAAAAAAAGCTCAGTGTGACAGCTTTCTCATATTGAGAGCTCAGCTATGCCACTCATGTAGCCCCATTTTAAAGCCAGCCCATTTCCACTGGCCTACATTCAATAGCAAAATGGATGCAATCTTCTTGTACACTATTGGCTTTTTAGCTGCCCTCTTGTTTGAAGGATTAAGCCAATCCTTTGTTAACTGTCCTTAAGCAGTTTGAAACCGACAGTGTAGGTAGGAATTTTCCGAATGGTCACAGGGATCAAGCTTGTCTGGACATTTAGAGATTTGTAGTTGGTTCACCGTGTCAGAAGGCGATCTTCTTTTTAAAGTCTCACCCCACTGGCAACGGATTAAAATGCGACCCATGTGTGTAGTGAGTCTACAACCTTCTTTTCAGATCCTGTGACGGTAGAGAGTTTCAGACTGGTTAAGGACAGTAAGCACAGGAGCATCATGGAGCCTTCCAAAGTTGTTAAAAGCAGCTAGTCATGTCTGATTTCTCTTTCTTCTGATCTTCTTCTAAATGAGACTTTTAGTTCAGTCTTTCTGAAATCAGTACAGTTATGATTTGGACTATGCGTATGCATTTCAATAAATGACTAGTGTTTTTTTTTTTTTTTTTTTTTTTGAATGCACAAATTAAATCAAACATTAATAGTCATTGTAGCCTACTGTAAACTAAACTAAACAGGATCAGGCTCATGCTAACAATAGCCAGTCATTGCTTTCCCTAAAAAATGCAGACAAAAAGCACTCAGAGCTGTGATGTTAGTTTCTCACACTACTAAGCATCTGATCCAGTTTTACAAACTTCTGTGGGCATGTCAGCATTAACCATCCTACAAAATAAAATCATGAACTGATCATCTCATCTTTCTTGTTGGCTTTTTTATACATATTGCACTCATGTAATATACCAAACCAGACACTGAGCTGGTAAATCATTTAGCTTTGGGCCAAGGTGCTTCTCTAAAGCGTCTGCTTGGATGCATTTAAAAACCCACTTCATAGCAATATGTTACTGGGAAAATGTTAATTGTAAATGGTGACAAAAGGCGCAAGCAAACCAGTCAAGTAATTTAAGATGATCTCAAATACCTTAAACAACGCCGTTTTGGGGAAATGTGATTGCAAAAATAAGGAGTAAAACAATGAAAAATGCTGGTTGCGCACTGTTTGTTACAGTGCCACCTGCTGGGCAGGCAGTGAACTTCACCTCAGCACAGAAGGTTAAACTGTTAAGCAGCCAAAACTGCATACTAAATGAATATGGCAAACGGGTTTGTGAATTCATATATTTTGCCTAGCAAGACGCATTAAATTATTGCAAATGTTTTTTTATCTGTGCATTTTTTTAAATTCAATTAACTTTCCAAATACAATATTCAAGTGAGTTGAATTTTGTGCATGAACGCAGTCACACGTGCTCACAAAGTTTAATTTAAAGGGTACATTTTGTTTAAAACGAATAGATATTAATGGAATGAATTAAAACCATTAGCTTGCTGGGCAGGTAATGGGCAAAAGTTTCGAAATCGCCACTGGCAAGCAACGTGAAACAAGCCTCAATAGGAACTAACTTCCGCTTACGTTAAGCAAACTATTTCAAAATAAAGGTTCGAATAAACAAAACATTTTTTAGATGAGTAATAATTTATCATTTGCAAATGGGACAAGATACGTAAATATGAACATATACAACATGAATATGAAATAAAAGCGGGGTAATTATTACCAATATATTATGTGGGGGTCCCTAATTGAATTGCCTCCACATTTCAATAGGAACTTCACAGAGCATGATCTCGTTAAACAACTTTAATTACTGTGGCTAGTGAAAAAAGCAAACTATACCCCCTAAGAAGTGGGAGTTAAATATCATGGGAATGACATGTACAATAAAGATGTAAAATAAAATGGGGGAAATTTCATTGACATTAAATAACCATCAACAAAGCCTCTGTAGCACCATTCAGTATGTATAATTAGTGTGGCTTAGAAAGCTACCCTCTCAAAAAAGGTGTAAAAAAAAAAAAAAGTTGGAGACCCGAACAATATAAATACAAGATAAGTATTTGAATAACTATTTAACAGTTTTCTGTTTCCGCTGTCGTGGCTGGCTCTCTCGGGACACGGAAGCGGCTAGTGACGCTGTCATTGGGGATCATACGCCTGCCCCGATACAGCGGCGAAGGCCCCTGGGAACCCTACGAGGCTCAACTGGACATAGTGGCGAATTTCAAGCCCTTGTCGACATTGGGTCGACTGTCTCCATCCTCTGCCCGGGGGTGCTTCCAGGTACCGACAAGAAAGTGTCTGAAGGCTGTGCAGCAGCAGATACGAATTTGAAGTCTGTCACTGGCACGATGGTGCCCATGCTGGGAATGAGGCGGCTCACAGTCAAAGTAGGGGGCTGGAGGCAAGAGCACAGGTTCTGGCTCGCTCCCATCCGGGACCCATACATCATGGGGCTAGATTTCTTCACAACGGTCTGAGCTTCACTGAGCCTGAGTGATGGCACGCTCCACATAGACGGAAAACAAAGATTCAGCTTATTCATGGGAAGCCACTGCAGCAGGCAAGGCGCGAAGCGAACACAGTGGAAGCAACCGACGAGGCGGAACAGACAAGATTACTCCAGTCCTCTGTGGGGAAACCCCCAGACCCTGGAGGAGCTGAACATGCAGCGCCAGGGAAGGGCTGGGGACCCCCAAGGGCTAGGGGAGAAGATCCATCCCGACTCTCTCAGAGGGATTCCCCTGACCTTGGAGGAACTGAACACGCAGCGCCAAGGGAAAAGAGGGAAACTCCGGAGGCTGGAGGCGGCGATCAGGAAGCGTATGTTCAGTCTCAGCGCGAATGAATAATGGCGGCCAGCGTAGCGAGAGAGGCAGTGAGAGAGACAATGGCGGTGGAGTAGCGAAGGACTTGGTAAGAGATATAGTCAGTGGCTGTGGGAGCTGCTTGAGTCCCATCTGGACGTCTCTGATTCGTCTCCGCCTCCATAGGCTCCCAATAGTGAAGCAACAGGTAGCAAGGAACAAAAAGTGAAGGAAATGGCGGCCGCAGGAGTCATCGAGCTGTCAAATGGCCCCTGGGTAGTCCCAGTTGTGCTAGTCAGGAAGAAAGAGAGGCTGGAGATTTTGTGTAGATTACTGCGGCCTAAACACTGTCACTAAACCGGACTCTTACCCACTACCCCATATCATTGATACGGACGCCAATAACAGCGGAGTAGGGGCAGTACTGTCACAGACTCAGGGAGGAGAAGAGAAAGTTATGGCCTTCAACAGCTGCCAACTCAGTAAGCCCGAACAAAATTACTGCGTCACTTGGCGCGACCTACTGGCTGTGGTAGCAGGACATAAGCACTCCAAGCCTCATCTCTATGGCACACAGTTCACCCTGCGCACAGATAACCTGGCTAATGCAGTTCAAAGAGCCAGAGGGACAGGTAGCGCGCTGGATTGCCACACTGCAGAGCTACCGGTTCTCCATCCAGCACCAAGCCGGGTGGTTCCATTTGAACGCAGAGGCCCTGTCCCGGCAGCCCTGTGCTGAGGAGCAATGTCGTTACTGTGAGTGGCTGGAGGCTAAGTGTGAGCAGCAGGAGAGGTGTGCACCACCCAGCTGGCCATCATCACCAGCTGCCACCAACACGACTGGGATAAACCCCTTCCTATGGTGCTGTGGGCATGGTACTCGGCGGTGCAGGAGTCAACAGGGTACACACTAGCAACGCTGATGTTCGGGCGGGAGCTACGGACCCCCATGGACCTTCTGTTTGGGGCGCCACCGTACACGGACCCTGGAGCTGACACGTTGACGGAATATGTGAAGGATTTACGGGCTAGGATAGAGACTGTACATGATCTCCCCAGGCAGCAACAACAGGATGCGAGCAGCCACTAGAAAAGAGCTTGTCAGAGACATACACCCTGCGCCTATGCATGATGGAGACTGGGAGTGGTACGGTGGCGTAAGGGACGCTGCCCTAAATTGGAGAGTAACTGGGAGGGCCCCTGTGTGGTGGTCCACAGGCTATCAGAGGTGATGTCCCGGGTATGGATGGGGCAAAAGACTGTAGTTGTACACCGGAATCGCCTTGCCCCGTACCTGTCCCGGGAGCCCACCATGGACTCTAAACAAGACTGTGGTTACGGACACTGAGGTTAAAGATAGAGAGCTGTATTTTATGTATCCCCAACTGTATTTTACAGTACTCGCAGTACAGTACTTTCCTGTACTTGCCCCGCTATAGCGTAGTAAACAAATAATACTCCTTTATTTATTCATTGTTTCAGTAATTTATTTGTTCAGGTAATTCTTTTGTTTACATGACAGTAGTTTTTTAATAAAATAATATAAATAATATAAAATAATATATATATGTATATAAGATGATATATATATATATATATATACAGATGATGAAGGACTTTTGTCAGAAATGTCCTGTTCCTCTGGAAACTTTCTGTACTCTGCTGATTTTTTACTACATCTACAATTATGCTATATTATATTAATAAAACCTACTGTCATGGAAATTAAATACTTTTTTGAATAATTTTTTTATTTTATTTTTAATAATAAATAAATTATTTATTTTTGAAAGAGAATTGAATCAGTCAATCAATGTAATGTTTCATATCCCTTTTTAAAAGAAATAAAACGTGGTGTCTTATTAAATATCATTCATTCCTGTCCTCGTCAAAGGCGTGATGACGTCTCTCACGCATGCGTACTGCAGTCTTACCACACACGTGTATCATGGCGCCTTCAGCAGGAACGGAAGTGTCTCTAGACCTTTTTCAGGTATTATTCTTTTAGTTGGACGGTTTTTTAAATGTAGTTATCGATTAGGCGCAGGACATTTGCATTGCTATTGATTTTTATTTTTGGTTTTAAACGGCATATGAGCAATGTAGTTAACTTAATTGAAGCCGTGTTTTGTCATGTGCGTGCTAGCTAGCTAGCTAGCTAACAAGCCTCGTTTATTGCATGTATTGCCGGTAACTAGCATGAGGCTTTCTTCA
>JAOUQW010000049.1:13302589-13325621 GCA_028565825.1 Olivaichthys viedmensis
GAGAGGAGCGATAGGCTTACAGTGTGGAGAGGTTTACAGTGTGGAGAGGTTTACAGTGTGGAGAGGAGCGATAGGCTACAGTGTGGAGAAGAGCGATGGGTTTACAGTGTGGAGAGGAGCGATAGGCTTACAGTGTGGAGAGGAGCGATAGGTTTACAGTGTGGAGAGGAGCCATGGGTTTACAGTGTGGAGAGGAGCCATGGGTTTACAGTGTGGAGAGGAGCGATAGGTTTACAGTGTGGAGAGGAGCCATGGGTTTACAGTGTGGAGAGGAGCCATAGGTTTACAGTGTGGAGAGGAGCCATAGGCTACAGTGTGGAGAGGAGCGATAGGTTTACAGTGTGGAGAGGAGCGATAGGCTTACAGTGTGGAGAGGAGCGATAGGCTTACAGTGTGGAGAGGAGCGATAGGCTACAGTGTGGAGAGGAGCGATAGGTTACAGTGTGGAGAGGAGCGATAGGTTTACAGTGTGGAGAGGAGCGATGGGCTACAGTGTGGAGAGGAGCGATGGGCTACAGTGTGGAGAGGAGCGATGGGTTTACAGTGTGGAGAGGAGCCATAGGTTTACAGTGTGGAGAGGAGCGATAGGTTTACAGTGTGGAGAGGAGCCATAGGTTTACAGTGTGGAGAGGAGAGATAGGTTTACAGTGTGGAGAGGAGAGATAGGCTACAGTGTGGAGAGGAGCGATAGGTTTACAGTGTGGAGAGGAGCGATAGGCTACAGTGTGGAGAGGAGCGATAGGTTACAGTGTGGAGAGGAGCGATAGGCTACAGTGTGGAGAGGAGGGTCTTCGGTGTGATTTTTTGGGCATTGAAGGGGGAAAAAATTAAAAGAAAGTTTTCCGAGTGGATATTAATGTTTAATATTAACATCCATCACTCTTGATGCTATAAAATGTTCATAGTCATTGTTTTACAGCTTTCTACAAATGATCTGAAACCTAAAGTGCATAAACACAAGAATCATATTAAAATCATTTTATAGATGGATCTGAAACTAAATGGAGTTTATATCACTGAAAACATTGATTCCAAACTTTTGAACGCTCGTGCATATATGTGTATGTGTATATATATAATATATAGGCTTCTGTTGTGGACGTTGTTACCATGACTCAACTGTTCCTCTGACTCCTGTGTGTGTCTTTCCACAGAGTCATATGCCTGTGTGCCCAGTTTGAGGCTGTGCTTCAGCATGGTCTGAGGAAGAGTCGTGGCCTGGCGCTCACCGCTGCGGCCATAAAGCAGGTGGCTGGCTTGACCAGCAAGACCGAAGCAGGTAGACAAACTACAAACTTCTGACACTTATCTTTTACTAAAGCTTGGCACATACTTCATATTTAGTGAGGACGTTTTAGAGAAGTGACCTTTTTCAACACTCTTCTCAGAAACAAGTGGTCCAAGAAACGTTCCATTCACGTAATGAACTGCCGGTATAGTGTGTCTTGCATTCGAAACCTGGGAGGCCCTACCTCAGAGGTATCCTTCGTAACGGAGAGTATCTCTAGAGCTCTGGGCAGTCCATAGAGGAAACAGATGCTTCAGAGGACCTGTACAGGGAAAGCAGGTGCTGAGAGTGTTTCTGAAACCAGATGGTTATGCAACAAGTGTCATGAAGAAGGACAGAAAAGAGAAACAGGTTGTCTCTGAGGTTTACTATCAGCACCTGTTGTGGTTTGGAGTTTTTTTTATAAAGCAACATGAGGACTAAGAATGATTCCACTTATCAGTGCACAGTAGTTAAGAGATGAGCTGCAGAGGAAAACTTGTTGACATTCTCATTTGGGTATCACATAGTTGGACAGTGTCATCATGAAGAGTGCTATAGAGATTTAATTGGAGACTTTGTCTCACATATTTGAGTCCCTCTGTTTTCCCTTCTTCCGTTTTTGTCTTGGGAAATTGAAAGATTTCTTTGCTATGCTGTGAGATCAGTTGATAGTCTGGCTTCTTAAGTGCCAAGAATAGATTATAAGCATTGTATACTGCAGAGGAGATGCGGTTTTCACCTCTTTTTGTGAAAGTCTGTTACTTTTTAACTTTGTTTAAAAGAGACCCTGTAGATCCCACGGGACTGTCACGAAGCAAACTGTTGCACATTTCTCACGATCCTCTTTTCTGATGTATGAAATTGGTGCCCCCATTCCTCTGAAACTGAGAGGATCTCTATTTCACTAGATCATTTTGCAAATTTACTCTTTAAAAAGAATCCGAGCAGTCTGTTTCATTCTAGCACATGGAATATTGCCTCAAGTATAAACCCCTATTAATGCAACTGGCACAGTGAGGAACCGATAATTACTGGCAATTTGTGTCAAGTACTCATTTATTCATTTGGCCAACATTTATCCAAGGCTACTTAAAGAGAAGCGGTATACAATCCAAGCATATGACTGAGCAGTTGTGGGTGGCTCAAGTGGCTCTCTGGGAGTTCTAACTCGCAACCTTCCAGTCACTAGCACACAACCGTAACCGCTGAGCTTCCACTGCACCATCTTGTCATTGATATTTGTCTGACCTTGTGCAAGTATAATTTTTGGAACAAGCTCAAAAAGCTGTGTCAGAATGGTTAAACAGGTATTTAAAGTGAAAGAATGGTCACACAGATGAGAGTGGATGCTGTGTAAAAGTGCTGTGTGGCTGTGTTGTAGATTTGACATTCTGGTTCTACGTGAAGGAGCACCTAAACCGACACGAGCTCCAGCGTTTCTACTCTCTGAGGAACATCTGGTCTGAGCTGGGCCGAGGCCGGGCCTGGCTGCGCTGTGCCCTCAACGAGCACTCTCTGGAGCGCTACCTTCACATGCTGCTGGCTGACCGACCTCGGCTCAGGTACACGGCTTTGCTCTGCCCGATTCAGCACCTCATCGTTTTCTACAGCTTCCTGGTCAAGATCAACGTGTTTTTGGTTTTGAAGGGTGCACAGTTGACAAAATATTTTGGGAATATTTATTTATAACCCCGTTTGAGTAAGTAATCATAAACATTGCAACTCATGTGATGATATTCATATGTTCTGCAGTGCATTCTATGAAGAGTGGGCTTTTATCCTTGATGAGGAAAGAGCCAGTATGCTCCCCACTATGGCTGCAGGTCAGTAACTTGAGTTACATTAGTCTGGAACCTAAGTGTGTGACGTTTTCACCGTCATCTTTCATTTTGGAAATTAACTGAAAATGAAATGGGTTGCCTGAAATGCAACCTGCTCAATGCTCAATTCTTATAGTGTTATTTATTGATTTATTTTGTTTATCTATATTTTATTCATATATTTTTATTTATTATTGAACATTTCACAGTGTCAATCAAAAAATAAATAAAACCATTATTTTCTTTATTCATCATTGATTACAGGAATGTCAACAATGAAAAGTAAAATTATTATTTTTTGTTTAGTCGTTGGTCACAGCACAGCATCATTTGACAGAAATAAAAGTTTCTTCTCTTTGCAAGCAGGACTGAACTCCATCCTGTTCGCCATAAACATTGACAACACGGATTTAAACGGGCAAGTGCGCACAGGCCCGTCTGTCTCACTCCTGCTAAAGGAGTCCACACAGGGCATGAGCAGCCTGTGGAAGGAGTCAGCGCAGGGCGTCAGCACCCTGCTTAGGGAGATTGGCACGGCCACGGCCGTGGTGCCAGGCTTTGCCCCACGCTCTGACTGCCCCTCTGACCCCCTGCCCGTCCTGCCGCGCAGTACATCCGCAGGTACAGAGGAACAGTTAGATCATTTTTGAATGGATGGTTTGGAATTTTTTGGTTATGTAATACTTTTAAAAAATAATTTCCCGCATGTAATAACCCTCCCTTTATGGTCAGTATCTATGTTAGTGACTGTACTGCATTTTCTAATAATGGCTCTTGGTCAGTGTCCATATTAAGATCACTGTACAACAGGTGAAACATTTGAAGCGTCCTGGTTCCTGTTCCCTTTGCCCTTTAGACTCTGGTTTGAGGAAGGAGCGCAGGCGGAAGAAGAAAATCACCAACATCATCTCATTCGACGACGACCTGGACGCGGGAGCGGAGGATGAAGACGAGGGCAGTGGGGGCGTCAGGAGGAGTCTGAGGAAGAGTACAACGGGTGATGTGAGCTCAGAGGAGGCTCTGGAGGCTTACGAGTCATCGCCCTCCCAGAACGGGCTGTCTGAGCCAGGACACGGCATCATCAGCTGGGCTGAAACTCCTCCGCAGAATGGGGTTCTTCCTGACACAAAGAGCATTGACCACGAGGAAGACGAGGACGAAGGTTTTTACGGCAAGAGCCGGCCAGAGCCTCAGGAGGACCATGGGAGTGGGGAGCAGTGTGTTCATGCTTATATACTATGCATTTTTTATGTGCAGCACTTTTCTTTTAAATCATCTTATTGATTAAGAATGGTTTGTCCATCCAGGGTTGTTATTGGGAGCTTGTCCAGAGTCTCGACCTGGAGCCCCAGGCCAATCGTTACGGAGGCTGACAACGACAGCGCAGACGTCCTCATCCCTCTCTTTCCAGCAGAGCCCTGCAGCCAGAAAGGTCCGAGCAGCAGAAAGGTCCGAGTGATCATTTGCACTCCGGCCTTACTTCCTCGTTGTGGTCTTATCAATAGAAAAGTGACCATGTAGACTTAAGTAAATGCATTAAGATTGCTTTTGAAACATTGTCTGACTAATGTGTCATGAATTTGGATTTGAGTTGTGCATTACCTTCTGAAATAGTAATACATAGTCGTGAAATTAACTTTAAGATTAGTAGCACTTATCTCCTTTTCTTTTCTTTCAGTTGCCAGCTCTGCTGAGACGATAGGATTTCATGAGCAAACAGAGAGCTCAAGTTCAACGACTGACACTGAAAAACCGAAAGCTCAAGCAGAGTTCAGGTAACACTTCTGCTTTGTAACATGCTACATCTCACAGAATGAATGCTGGGCTGCTATTCATTAACTATGATAAGTTATTTCTCTCTTTCAGCATGGAGCCCAACCTGTTAACCCAGAATGCCTCTGTGACCAGCCTCGAGCTGCCCGACTCCATGACTGTGGGTGAGTTGGGTTTTCTGCCTTTAGTAAACTTGCCTTTAGCATTAACATGCATAACCAGAGTCATTAATACTGTTACTGGCTGATGGGGCTGTACGATATGGACGAAAATAGCATATTGTAATTATAATGCTACACACTGAGATGGTGATATGCAGTATCTAAAACAAAAATGGTGATTTTGGCCTTGCGTTAATTTGACTAAAATGATTTTTTGGATCACCACGTTTTTAAGATTTATCAACACACCCAGAGAAAGCTGTGATGCTCACAGAACACCAAACCAAAAAAACAACAACCCTGGTTTGTTAGAGTGATAATTTGCATGTTGTAGGCTTTGGTGATATCAGTATTGCAAAGGCCAATCCTGCGATAACGATTAACAATGTATTGTGCAGCCGTATTGGCCGATGGTGATGCACCTTACCTTGTGTTTCGTTCAAAAGCACAAACACCCTTTTGCTCATGTCTCAGCTGTGTCTTAGCTGATGTCAGTGACCGCTGCTGTAGCTGTCAGTCATGTATGAATATGCCAGTGGTGGCAGTGGTCTTTAACAATGCCCTGGTCTCAGATAACAACCAGCACATAATGTATTTTTAAGAAATTTCCTTTGTGGACCTAGAAGTACTGTTTCTCAAAATGAGGAATTTGCTTCTGTCTCTGTCTCTGGGTCCCCCCCCCCCCCCTGCGACTCGGAAAGGGTTATGGCTAACATGGGACAAATTTGGAGTGGTGAAAAAAAAATCTTGGCATTTGATGATCAGGAGTTGTAGCAGCCCAACATCTGATACACTTAATTGCTTGCCTAACAGATGTTTCCAGCAAGTCAAGACCAGACATTTTTTCATAAAAATGTAGATAATGTTTCTCTAAACATAAACAACTCCGACTTAATTTCTAACCTTAGTTTTCCTATTTGGACTTCAGACTGTTTCTGCTGTCTACTGCCATCCCTGACGGTCTACCTTTCTCCAGTGGAGGGCACTGTTGGTCCAGGGTCGACTAATACCTCACCAAGTTTGCCTTGGTGGATAAAAACTGTATGCTAAGACAGACCCAGAGGTGGCGGAGATTAGAATTAGATAGGAAGATAAAAAGAAGAAATATGTTCAAAATAAAAACTGAAAATGCAGCACTTAACCTCCTCATGTTTCTTTACCCAAAGCATTGGAATGCATAGCTAGTTAATTGTTCTAAATTCATTCATTCAGTTCCACATTGAGTGCCACACTGGCCGAGACCTGCTTTGTCTGTGGGTAAGAAATCCTTGCCGTGTGTGTTTACTTTGTCACACCCGTTTTGCCCAAACTAACACCAATTACAGAAAAGCCCCCCCCTGTTTAAATAGGATTTTACTTTTAATTGGCTACATAAGGGGGAAAAAAACACCAAAATATAGTTGTGTAATATTGATGGAAAATTTCTGTGGTTAGCTTTTTGTGCATCTCAGTTTGTGGACACTGCCATTGTGATTACTCATAAATTGTGTGTGGGTGCATGTGTATCTGTGTCCGAGGCACGAACAAGTCACCAGGGTGTGTTTCTCCTCAGGAAGAGGTGGATCATCTACTAGCCTTAAAAAACAGAAAAAACAATGCACGCACATGCTTTTTTAAATTTATATTTTTAACTCACTCTCACCTTTCACAGAATTTGTTTTAAAACATATTTGTTGTCTCTTTGGTGAGGACAATTTGTGGAACTTTGCAATACTGATTATTTTAATTTTTTTGCGTTACTGTATATTCTACAATCAATCAATGTTGACAGTCTACAGGGTTTACACCATGCAGATTGAACTTTTTTGCATTTCCAATCGTAAGAGTTAACAGAATCCTGTTCATTTATTGTTCTACATGCATACAGTGACCAGAGAGTGTTGGCATCGTTCAGGCGTCCCAAGTGCCTCTATCTTGTGTTAGGGTACAATGCTCTCTGATTCCAGTGTTTTAAGGTTTGTAGCCCCCTGAGAAATAACGCAGACATCTTAAGGGGATCTTGCAATGAGTTTTTGTGCAATTTTCGTGTTTACTTCCTGTGGCGAGACCAGGCATGATTACATAGATGAGTTCCTTCAGAGATTGGTTTACAGTTCCTGAGATTGGTTTAATGTTAGATCTTTGTTTTGTCAAGATGGGACAGGCACAGGGAGCATCAAGACATAAGACTGCCTCCCCTTCTGCTACTGATACAAAGTCTCATGGATTCACACTTCATTCCCAAAACCTTTTTGTGTGATATTTTATATACGCACTAGCTAGTTCTCCCTTATTGCACGACAGCTACTACCAACCAGAAAGGGTGAGAGCTAACACATGCTCCCTACGAGACACATAAAGCCAGCCACTGCGTCTTTTCAAACTGCTGCTCATGCAACGTCACAGGGCAGCCGAACCCACACCGATTTAGCCAATGTATGTGAAGGGTAGCGTGTACAGTATTTGAAGATATGGAGATGTGTTGGTGTGTGTATTGGTTGTCCATAACTGATTCATTTGTAAAATTGACCCCCTGCGGGAAGCCTAATGCCTTCACTGCTGTGTTATGTTATGACCGGTACCAAACAACCCACGGCCCAGGTACCAGTGTGCTGCCCGGTGGTTGGAAACCTCTGCTGTAGATAAAGACCTAGCAATCTTTCCAGCCCCAGCTGATTGCAGGTTTCCTGTGGATTGGTAATTCTCATTACATGACAACTAATCATCATTATATTACCTGGACAATTAGTGAGCTGGTCTTTCCTGTTATTTTTGATTCTGCACTCTCTGGGAGAACTGTCGCCTGGCAGAATAGGCCTCGGAATAAAAGTATCTGATGAGGACTCATTCCCAGTCAGTGTTCACAGGTAGTCGATTGTTCAACTGAAATCGGTGGTGTAACAGTCTCGCTGTGCCGTGTTATAAATGTCTTACCCTTTCATGTCACCTTCACTTAAAAGAAATTAATGTCTGGCTGGTATTTTAAGCCCCACAAAGTTCCCTTTATTAGTTCTGTGGTGCTTTACAAATGAAAATGTCAGTAGTCTGGAACAGTATCCATTAATGAAAAGAGTAGAGGTCTGCATGGGACACTAAATCTCAGCGATGTTTTGAGTCTTATTATTGTTCTTTCAGAAATCGAGCATATCTCTCTGTGAGGGGGGGATTCAGTCATGCTTGAATCATTCTTATTTTGATGCCCTATTAAGATAATTCTGCTCTCACAGCCGAACTACGTCAAGCTATTGTGGCCATGATGAACAGGAAGGATGAGCTCACTGAGCAAAACACGTGAGTCTTTTTTTTTTTTTTTTCTGCTCCTTTTGTGTTCGAACACATTCATTCATTCATATGTGCACCTGACACATCTTATGTGTGATTAAGCCTTTATGGGAAATGTCTTGCAAGAGGCAGTAAAAGGGGACATTTGAAGGTTTGCTGCTGGACTTGTCGTAAATGTGCTGTGTGCGTTCATGGCTGCAGGTCTCTGCGTAGTCTGCTGGACGGAGAGATGGAACACTCGGCCGGGCTGCGGCTCGAGGTGGACAGTCTGAAGAAGAAGTTGGCTGACCTGGAGGAGAGACATACTGCCAAAGTTCAGGCCCTTGAGAGGTAGCAGCACTTTCTATTCCACACGTAATGGCCATGAAGCGTGCATTGGTTAACATATTTGCACAGCTCGGCTTATTGGTGGGCAGGATACCTGGTTAAATCTGTGGGCAGGATACCTGGTTAAATCTGACACCAGAGATTTTCAAAAACCCTTACAGTCACAGTAATTGCTGCACATCTGACCGTGGGCTTGCGGAGATGGTCTTTCTGATTGCTCTAATGCTGGTTTATGCCTTTGGCATTGACTGTTGCATGAACACCGAAGGAAGGCATGTGCTCTTCCTGACATTAAAAAGTAGTTGCAAAACTTTTAATGAGTTTGACCAAATTGAATACGGCACCAAAGTTCCTATACACAATAACCTCGAGTTCACCATTTTGACCATGCGCACCTTCACACCAGTGCAGATCAGTCAGGCATAAATTAGGCTTTAAGTTTAGCTACCTCACGGTAAAACAGAGCGGCTGTGGCTCTCATAAATCCACACAGCAAACACAATAAATACAGAGCTGATTAGGGAATAATCAGTTTGGAGTGATTTACTGGGACTTTTTAATAAGATATTAAGCTATTTTTGCACTGCTGCTGGAGCGGTTTGTGGGACAGCACCCATCACGTACATGGATACTATATATATACACACACACATATACATACACACATAATGTGTGTATATATGCGTGGAAAAGACTCGATAATGAGCAAAATGACACTGGCAGGACTTTGCAAGGAATGAAAAAATGGTTTAAATACTCTATAGGTAATTGGAAGCAATACATTTGGATGTGACGGCACCTTTTATTTGGTCATTATTTTTGATACATTTGCTCTCTTGTTTGTTACACTGCAAAAATGTATAAACTGTTACCATCCAAAATTTTGAAAATATTGTAATATAAAATTTTGTCGATATTGCCCACCCCTAGTCTAGGGTTATAAGGGGGTTGGAATAATTCAGCTCTTTCTTTTTAAGCTACCATATAAAATTTACTCTGTTTGCTATTTTAAAAAAATTCCTCTCATTCAAGTTCAAGTAGGTTTTATTCATTTCACTGCTTCCTGCTTGAGGATGGAATGTGGTTGACTTAAGCCTGTCTTATTTTGGCTTTTTCAGTCTCGCTTTTTAGACTCAAAGGCAGAGGGAGCAGTGAAGTCAAAGTGCCTGACTCAAATGTAATCCAGCCAAGTCAATAGAGACTGAAAATAAGGGGTGGGGGGAGGCACAGCTTGGCCGGCTGCTTGGTGAGAGATCTTTGGAGCTGCGCACTCTCGATTCAGTCCAGCACAGTGGGCAGTGCTTAAGACGTAGGGCCCTGCTCAGAGCCAGGCAGACGCACTCACTCACACTCTCGCACGCACTCGCACCTCCTCAGCCAGAATGCTGCCTGGCCTGCTATGACGCTGAACACCCTGGTACAGGAAACTGGCCAATGTAGACCAGGCAGTTTGGGCGAAAAGCGTGGTCTTGGTGTGGGTAGGTGGTCTCAGTCACCGTCTGTGGCAGAAAGACAAAATCTTTCTACTTCATTTGTTGTGCTTTATTGGCAGAGCTTTATTGGTTGCGCTGGCGTTTCATTAGCCTGAGTGTAATGGCATCTCACGTAGATAACACACAGAGTAAGCAAATGAGTGAATTTCTTTAGCGCAGTGGGAAGGCCTCTGTGGAGAGCAGGAGGTAGGCTTGGTAGGATTTACAATGAGAGTGTCATGTCAGAGTGCTGAGCAGTGGCGTGCAGTCAGGCCCTTCTAACCCTTCAGAGAAGGGGTAACACAGAGTACCATACTTCTCGGTTACTATAGGACGCATGTGTGTCCGAGAGTGGAAAAGGGCTGTGGTACTAACTAATAAAAACAGCTTATAAGTGGCTTCAGGGGCTCGCTGCTGAGACTGCACCTTCTCAGCGTTCTGAAGAAGGGGCTACGCATTGTACGTAAAAATCTTAAACGTCACTGTCTATGTACATGCTCGCTTTTAAGCCGGACTTCAGTCTGAAATTGTTGACAAGCAGGCAGCGCTCAGTTTGCGCAGTTTTATGACCTGAAAACTTTAAAAGAAGATTATGGACCCCGAAGGACGCTGTTGCCACTGTTCAGTTAGTGCTGGTTCTGTTGCCGGTGCGTTTTTGTGATCTTCTCTTTCTCTCAGTAAGAACCTAGTTTGCCATTGGATTCAAACTCAAACTCGTGAAATAAAGCCGGCTCGCGCAGCCTACGGCGCGTGAATATGGTTACCGAGCAACCACACCACGCTGATGATGGCAAAGTCACAAATAGACTTTAACTGAAGGTGCTAACTAGGCTTCTGATGTGTATATCGGATCGTGACACTGCTCACACTTAACGTCCGATTATATTAAATGGCCTCCGACTGCTCGATCGAGCGCATTAATCGGGCATCGTTTACCCTCTCGCACTGTGCCATTCACACGCGATTTAGCCATGATCCAAAAATCTGTCCGCGACGGCAATATCGTGTCTAAATCGCACACTGTAAGCTCGGCTTAAGACGAACTATAGAAGTATGTCTGGCTTACAGAAGGGGTACCCGCTTTATACACTGCACGCCACTGGTGTTGAGTACAGGGAGAAAACCACATTTACCTGTCACGTCATTGATGCCTGTTCCTCACCTGCTTAATAGATTGAACCACTGACTCACTCCAAACATCTCCTAATGTCGTAATAATGTCTCTCACAGTTCAGTCGTGAGTGTTTCACCATTTTCTCTCACAGTTCAGGAGTGTGTAGAAGTGTGCAGGAAATACCCCTGGCCACATAGCATTGTTAAAGAACTAAACCTGCCATTTGGCTTGCTAGTATTTCACATAGTGACAGTGGAGGAGGGAATCTGATGTCCTCCTGCTTCTGTTTTTTTCTTTTTTCTTTTTCTTTCTTTCTTTCTTTCTTTTACCCCATTTCCCCCCAATTTTGTCGTTGCTAATACTCACTCACTAGACAGCTACCAACTAGGAAGGTTGACGGCTAACATGTGCTTCCTCCAAGACACGTGAAACCAGTCACCACATCTTTTCTAATGGATGTCCTTCTTTAAGGCCAGTTGCAGTTGTATCGATGGCAGAAAACGCATCAATTTCTCCCTACTATACACCTTCTCCTGTCCATCACTGTAGCACTGTAACCTGGGTGGAGGGCACTGTAGTGTTGTTTGTCTCATTTTGTTCGAGCTCTCTTATGGTGTGCTAGTTTTCCTGACACCTTTCTGTGATCCTATTTCACTAATGGAGTTTTTAGAGAGAGGGGAATATCCTCTTGCCGACTCTTGAGGTTACATCGTGCCATGTTACCATAAAGAGTGATATATGTACAGTCAGCTCCAGATTTATTGGCACCCTTGGTAAAGATGGCTAAAAAAGGTTATGGGGAATTTTTTTTATTTGTGTTTAAATAACTTAATCTCACACTGGAAATATGAGAGAAATCTTCAGGACAATGATCCAAAACATGCGTCCAAATCCACACAAAAATGGTTCAATGACCACAGAAGCAAGCTTTTGACATGGCCATCCCAGTCCCCTGACCTAAACCCCATTGAAAACCTGTGAGGTGAGCTGAAGAGGAGAGTCCACAAGAGAGGACCTAGAACCCTGTAGGATCTGGAGATTCTGGATTGAGGAGTGGTCTCAGATTCCTTGCTCTGTATTCTCATCAAGCATTATAGGAGAAGACTACATGCTGTTATGTTGGCAAAGGGAGGTTTCACAAAGTACTAAAAGCAATGATTTCTCTCATATTTTCAGTGTGAGATTAAGCTAATTAACTACAAATATTTTTTTCTGAACCTACTTTACCCATCTTTACCAAGGGTGCCAATAATTCTGGAGCTGACTGTATCTGGAGGTTGCTTGCTGATGTCTGCTTGATGTGCATGATAAGTGCTGTTCTGCATCCCCAAACCTGGTGGTGATGAACAGTTCCATGAAACTGAACAAGTTAAGCCTTTGAAACTGGGCTGTTAATTTTTCTTTTCAGTTTTCAAAAATCTCAGTAGTGAAAGTTAATTTTGAAAAAGTGTCTCCTGCCAAATGATAAGCACTGTGATGGTAAGCTCCTGAAAGCTGACAGAATCATTTCATTTTATTGATAAAAATCTGACAGTTTGAAAATTAAAATATATTTACACAGCTGACCTTTATGTGGGTTTGAACGTTATTACTATGTTAATGTCATGCAATATGTTCCATTACCATGAACAGTTTCCTCATGACATTGAATATTACTGTAATCTGTCAAACACAAAATACAGCAAATGGCAACTATTAATTTCATGTATTTATAACATTTAGCAACGTACTGCAATTATGTTAATAATTATGGGAATTGGATCTATAGTCTTCCATATACGTCTAATGTATTTTTTAAAATGAGATTGGTTATACAACTCTCACCCTCCAATCTCCCCCATACATGTGTGGTTATAGTGGAGAATATTTCCTCACAAACCCTCATGCACACAGTCATGCAGGAGCATGACATGGGAGTGTAAAATGTGATCTACCACCTTGGGCAGTAAAGTGGTGCTTATTAGATAACTGATCTTTTCCTTATGGTCTGCTCTAGCCTGACCTTAAAGCCCTTAAGAGAGACGCCAGTGCGCCCTTCCTTTTGTGGCATCTTAATTTCTCTGATATGACATTGTTGGCATGTGAGATCTCTGTGGCTTGCCCAGTATGGACAATGGAAAAGATCGATGTGGCGGAGACTTCCCCACAGAGGAGCTGCCATTTATTAGCTTTAATTAAATCACACCGGAATTGTGCACAGCTCGCCGGCTCTCGATAACCGCACTGGTTCTTCCTTTGAGAACGCACCGAACGCCTCCGGAAATCCTCCATTTCACCCGTCTATTGAAGGTCTTAAAATGTGGTGCAATAAGCAAGCTGTGAGAGGCGCTCTGCAAGAATAGGAAAGATTCTTTTCACAGCCTGAATTGATGATGATTGATTTTTCCCAAACCAGCAGTAATCAGCCAAGCTTATTGTAAGCACACACACCTCGCAGCCCGCAGGCCACAGCCCTAGAAAGTTACTCACTGGCAGCTGTAAAGCTGTTCCAAGAATTGAATCAGGTTTTTATTAGGTATGGTGGCAGAGTGTCATGTGTTGGTTCCATATGCTGCAGCTATTCTTTTAGAGGTCGGATGCCTAGTTTGTAGTAATTCCTATCTATCTATCTATCAGTCTGTCTATCTATCTGTCTATCGACCTATGAATGATTGTTTGTTCGACACATGTATTATTAAGAGCAGCTGTGTTATTGTGATTAAGGTCTAGAGATTAAAGGCTGTTTAAGCTCTCATACCTCTCATACAATTCTATATCATAAAAAGAACGAAAATTGATGGGCCATACTTGGGCATACAAGCATGGCCGAGTCAGACATTGCAGTTCTGTCTGTTTTGCAGGGAAAATGAAGTGCTGAAGGTCCAGTTGAAGAAGTATGTGGGAGCTGTCCAAATGCTGAAGAGGGAAGGCAACCTGAGCATTGACTGTAAGTCCCAGTTCACAAACTCGCACTGAACTTTTCATGAAAACTACTCGAAAAATGGCTGACATCTCAAAGCAGTGTAGCTCCTGCTCAAGTCAGTCCCCACAACAGAGTAGGAGTTAGAAATTTATTTTTCATTAGCCTAGTTTTAGACCATGCAAACTTTTTAACTTGTCCTTAGGGTCTTTTTTAATAAAAGTTAGTCTGCTGGAGGATGAAAACATGCTGTGCAAAGAGTATTCCGATAAGACAGCTTTATCAAAGCCAAACAAGGCTAACATAGAAGATATAAAGGGGAAAATAATTGCAAATTACATTTGGGAGGAAAATGATAGCTAATCTGTGGAGCAAGCGGAATGAATATCCTCAGGCACTGTTTGACCACTTCTGCAGGTTCTGGAGGTGTGGAACAGACCAGGATAATTGCCTCATAAAACTATTGTTTTATGGTGATAGGACTCCAAGTGCTTTATTATATCTGTGACCATGCATAACTTGAACCATTGGGGTTTGAACCATTTAAAAACGAGTTGGATGAGAGTCTCTTGCTAATCTCAAGTGTCGTGTTTTTTTTTTTTTTTCGTTTTTTTTCTCTTTTGCCTTTTCGCAACTCAGGAGATCAGCTTAATGGGGTGTTGTGCACACCACCACCACAAAATGGTGACAAACCTCTTGTGATTAGACATTGTGTTACTCTAATAGGCCTGATGTGCATCAGCTCATTGCAGTCACAGCCTGCCTTATCTCTTCATTGCCTCTATGAACGACAGTATCAGTTGGACGTGTGTGTGCTGCTATTCACGAGTGTGTGGTCCCAGAGGGAAGTGAGCCGGAGACGATCCCCAGTCAGATGCCTAATAATGACCCTTTATCCAGCTGCCACACACTGTGTACACCAAGCCCCTCGGGCTCGCTGTAGAATATGGCAGGCAGTCGGTGCACTGAGCAGCACTCATGATGTAAATTTCCCAATTTGCCTCAGCGCTGCCATGTTTTCTCTCTGCTGCTCCTCTCTGTTCTTGCAGCAGCTGGGAGTACGGGGCTTTTGTATCTGCATGTAAACGATTGCGCTCTCCCTTGTGCCTGCTGCACTAATGATGTGCCTTACTGTACTCATGCTTTGATGTTGAGTAGCAGCTAAAAAAAAAAAGGATGATGGGAAACACCAAAGTGACATACAAGCCCGCAATAAAGCCTTTTTCATGTCCTGTCAGCGTGCTTGAACCTCAGGTGAGGCTGTTTGAAACTTTTTTTCAACAATTCTACGCTCCTGACATCAACTCATGAAAGCATGTGAGGTGCTGCCCATGACATGCTTTGTACATCACTGATGTCTGCTCAGATTTGAGCCGTCACGTCTCATTGTTTATTCAGATCATTCCCACTGTTAATTAAATGCTTTGCTAAGATGTTGCGTGACACAAGGCTAAATGGAGGAACTCTCCCATCGTCTGATCAAATCTGTAAGTGGCAAAATCATGGAAATGTGCATGCCTAAGTGGCCTATCAGTTGCAGAGCTCCAGACGGGACTGTCATCTGCCTTGGGGATATTTGAACAGCTGTTCTCCTCTGTGCAGTTATCCAGGTCAGGGGGGAGCACTTGCTAGGTGCAAAACCCAAAAGAAAATCTGTAGTCAGTAGTGACTAAAGAAATAAAATAGGATTTTTTATTCAGCACTCTTTCATTTTGAGTCCAAAATCTCTGTGCTTTACATAAAAGATTAAACAAAGTATTTATAATGAAATTATAAATAATCTACATTTATTAATTAATGTAGATCTAATTAAATAATCTACATTTATTAATGAATATATGTATTATGAATTAATAAATATAATGAACTTTAAATCTATGAAAATGAATCTGGAGAATTTTAAAAACATAGAGTTTTTTGTGTTCCTAATGTTTCCTGGAACACTATTCCAGATTTCAGGGGCAATACAAGAAAAACATCTTCCACTGGCTGAACTACGCCTGCCTCAGTTGAGCAAAGTGCTTGTAATGGGCTATACTGCTTCAAGAGATGAGCAAGATATGCCAGAGCTAAACCATTTCTGACTTTACACATCATAAGCAGGATTTTTCATGGTACAGTTAACTTATCCTCGAACATGACTCTCTTGACAGTGTAAACAAAGAAGCTGGGGTTCTTCTGGGAATCTCTCATAAACAACTATTAGGGTCTCGTTTCAGCCAAAGCAGCTTATGATATTAGTTTATTTAACACACTATCTAAATTAACAAATGATTATTTATGATTTTACAAATTCCTCCAGACCTTAGCTGCAATAATTTCTCAGATTACTCAAATAAGTACATCCTGTTCTGCTGTTATCTGGTGGGTTTAATGTAAACACTCTCTCCGTACATGTTCCCTAATGAGAAGTGGATTCCCTTTTTTAGATTTATACATTTATTTATTTAAAAATGTGAATAAATATGTGTGTTTATTTCTTCGCTCTTGTGAGTAGAGGCTGAACAAATCTCCTGCCCGGAAATGGAACACGGCGCTAGATATAAATGAATAAACACAGACTAGGCACTCATCTCACTACTGACAGCCACGCTTAATGAATCAATGAAGACCATTATTCACCGGCCCAGCTGGAAAGCGTTAATAATTTCATCTTTCAAATTCATTACACGCCGGCTCATATTTCCTTATCACCGCCGCCCTGTTAAGGGTAACCGGTTTGTTCCGGCTCCTGTGTTCTGGCTCAGAGGTGCGGATGAGTGTGCGGGGAATGTGGGTTATAGTGTTTACTTTGACTAATACGGATCCCTGGCGAGCGCGAGGGAGGCTGCTCTTTATTTTACGTAAGAGGTGTGTACCAGAGAGGAGGTGAGAGAGCGCGCCTGCAGGGCCAGGTGGCCCACCGTCTGGGGGAGCGTGTCCCCGTCACCTGTTAACCAACAGTGTTAATTAACATTTTAATCATCACCTGTGGGTTAAACATGGACTTGGCAGCCTCAACTCTGGTGTTATCAGTTATTGCTCTGGCCCTGCAGATGGGCCAGGTGCTCAGGCTGAGCCCTCGGGAGGAGCACCTGGACTAAGCTCTCGTTGCCCGTGGTTATTTTTAATTTCCTCCATCAATCCTCCAACACCTCCATAGGTACTCCCCTATGCTGATTTAACGCTGATTTAAAACTGATCTGCCTGATAAATGCTGAAGTTCAAAAATGAAATCCGGCATAAAGAACAAGATAAAAAAAGGACATCTAATGAGACACTCTTTGTCTTTGTTTATTAGCCAGCTCTGTTTTTGCCTTGTTATATAATTTTTTTCTGGAAGTCACAACCTCCATCTCACTTTGAGCCTTGTGGAATGCCTTCGGGGGTGGGGGGGGATGGAACCGTGGAATGAGTGCAGCAGCTGTCGGCCCGGAGTGCCTGCAGTTTATCTGATGTTATTTAGATTAATCAGGACTTTAGAGGCCTGCTGCACACTGAGGACCTCTGATGATTCTCAGCAGGTGAGCAGGCAGATGCTCAGTGGTGAGACCGCTCCATGCCACCACTCTAATCAAAGAGCTGCTTCTCGCATGTCCTGTCCTTCCTTATGCTCTTTTATTGACTCCATTACCGTGTGTATTAGGTCTGCAATAGAAGAGCCTCGCGGTGCTCTTAACCACCTTTTGTTAATCATGCTAATAGGCCTGAGGAGGTGCAGGTAATGGTTATCGTCACTAACTGGATTGTTTCTTGTTAACCCGAGGCAGACGGGCTACAAAGGTGATCGTCACTTGCGAGTTTACAGTAGCCACAGGGCTGAAGGATATTGGTTGTCATCATGGCATGATCAAACTGAAGATTTAAGCTGCTGTAAGCAATTATTTAAGAACACTTTGGCAGTAAAATCTTTTTCCGTACGGCACTGAAGTTTTTATATTTCACCATAGCTAGGTAGCTACAGCCAACTGAAAACATGGAACAAAATCAAGACGGTCGGCGGAACCGCATGAAAGCATTCAAAGTTTGGGAAAACTGTAGCGTTCAGTGTAGTCTATGCAAACAGGAATTAGACTAGTACAACAGCACAACTTGGATGAGTGAGCACCTGAAGAGGAAACATCTGAGTGCGAGTGCCTGTCGTAGTTTCACAAAGCGAGTTGACTAGCGTTAACGTACCCATTAGTAAAACAAAGTTTAACCATATTGTCAGAGGCAAAACTGCTAATGTGATTACAACTGTTAAATTAAGTTCGTCTTGCTATTTTCAAGCTGTGTTTTAGACATCTTATTTAAGGCGACAATAAAAGTCTAAACACAAGGTGCAACCTGAACAAGTTTCCTAAACTGCGCCGGTCCGCTAGCTAGCATTTCCGGGAACGTGAAATTGAATGCAAATAAATATGAGCATGCTAGCTAGCTCTCTTTCTGGAGCAGTAGAAAACCCGGCGTGGTTTACAGAGATCTCTGAGTTTGGTGCCTGCTCTGGTACAAATATGAGCCTTGTTTATCATTCATTATCATGTTCTGTCGTTCATCATTTATCAATCATACCACAAAACTGCCATTAACATGCAATGTAGTCACCGCGTAAGGGTGGAAGTAACGAATATTCTTTGAAAGGCGGTGAAAAAATGTGTGAATAAAAACTCAGTTGGTCATTAGAAATGGGATTTGATCATCATTTATCATTTTCTTGTTACCTCCGTGTCATTTTATTATTTATGCAAGCATTTTGGTCTGCCTTGTTTACTATTTGGCGTGGGTCATTTTTGTTACCTCTGCCCTGCTCCGAGTCTATCGGCTATTTCAAATCGTAGGAGGTTCTGGAGCATGAATGTTGGGAGACAGATCTTAGTCCACGAAGACGGATGGAGTAGAGACTTGAAAGAAAATATACAGTCTGCAGTAAACAAGTTTATTGTTTGAACAAGTTGACTAAGTCTAAGTTTTGAGCTTTTGTTATCCTTATAGAATGTTCAAATATTCGGCAGAATAATCGAAAAACCAAAATAATCAATAGCTGCAGCCCTAGTTCAGAGATATTGTCCAATTAGAATTAAATTTATTTGGTATATATTATGTACATATTATGTTATTATGTACATAGTAAATATTACGAATATTTTTTATTTATTTTCAGCTCAGGTTTGTAATCTAATATTGGTGAGCCAAAGGGAATAATGAAAAAGCGATATCTGATCTGGTTCGCATGTCGACTTTTGATCCAACCAGGCAGTTGAATACTTTGCTAATCCTTCAAATTCAATCAGTAGGCATTGCTTTATTCTTGGTTTAAAATCAGGTGCGTAATTGCATGCGTGGAACAAAAGCATAGCTTTCCATTTTTTTTTTTTACCAATGCACGGTGCAAGTGCATGGCTTTGAAGGAAAGGGCTTTGGAGAGAGGTTTGGATTGAGGATGTGGAATTGAAGTGAGGGGGTGGATTCTTTCGGTGGCTAGGTCTGGTGTGCTAACATTGTGTACAGCATCTTATCAAGCGTGGTGATGTTTGGAGTAGTGGGCATCAGAGTTTTGCTTCTCGGGTTTGTCTACAGTGAATAAAAAAAAAGATTATTATGGTTGGTTCATGAGGTTACTGTGTGCCTGTTTGGTGTGTCAGGCCTCTGATCGGAGTTAGATTAAAGACCGAAATCTGAGATTTGAGTTTTTTTATTTTACAAGCCCTTTTGATTTCAGAAGTTGTTCTGTTGTAAACGTCATTGTGATATAGTTTAGGTTATGATTGGGTTGTGGTTGGGTTGTGGTTGGGTTGTGATTGGGTTATGATTGGGTTGTGGTTAGGTTATGATTGGGTTATGATTGGATTGTGGTTGACCTCTTTGATGTTTAAATAGATGCCATGTTGTGTTTATGCACTTGAGTGAAGGTTTAATTAAAAGGCTTTCATTAGTTCATTAAGTTTTAGGAAATGTTTATTGCTGTATGTGTATCAGTCATCGCCCAGCAGATTTCTTGTGAAATGTTTATTTGCTTCATCTAGTGATATAACTAGATCTACAGCTCATGTTGGGAAACGTGCTTAGATAAAAGACTTTATGGATTAATTTAAATTGATTGAATATGATTTCAATGAAAGTCCTTGCCTGCCTCCTTGGCTTTTCTCCAGTGTTTGATAGAGCAGAAAGAAAACATGGATTACGATTATTTTTATCAACATGGAATACTCCGTCTCACTGATTAGAAGGATGCACATAATTTATCTCAGTGTGTGGAGTGGTTCTTAATTAATCTTGAAACATGACTGGATCTCATGTTCCACACAGCATAAACCAAGCAATTAGAGTTTTTAAAAACTTGCTGGATTTTGGTTTTTCAATCATTATTTTGCTACCCCGATTGCTGTAAGCCTCACTCTCAGTAGCACACAGAGTGCCACAGGTAATATGCAGATATAATTATTATAATTTCATTATTACTATGTATCGCGTATTCTTATTATTTTGAATAATAATACATTTTTGTTTGATGTTATTACTCAAAAATGATTTTGATTTATATTTAGTGAACGATTGGAACTATGGAGAACATTAATTACCAATGTGTCTTTATTGTCAAGACATTTCTCAAAAGGTCAAATAAAATTTAAATATGCCGTATTTCTGAGGAGCGCGTTCACCGGTCAATAAAGTGAGACACCGTGGCCAATCTTATTAAGCGCTTTGAAGCCACTGGTTCAATATTTTCCTCACACAAGCATCATCACAAGATGTGTTTATCTAACTTTTCTTTGAATTCCACGAACCACTGCGTGTGGCCAAAGTATGTTTTAAGGTTATCAAAGGACCAGAAGTAATAGGGCAGTCAAAGATCTCCCATTTAAGCATAAAATATCTTTGACTGAAATCTTTGACTGCCCTATTACTTCTGGTCCTGTATATCAGTCTTTGATAACCTTAAAAGATACTTTGGCCACATGCAGTGGTTCACGAAATTCAAAGAAAAGTTAGATAAACACATCTTGTGATGAAGCTTGTGTGAGGAACATAGAAAAAAAAAAACAGTTTCAAGAGAAAAAGAGGTTTTCAATAGGAGTATGAATTCATATTCTATTGAAAATGAGTGTTGCACAAATGTTTGACACACTTTATTGATTTATTAATGCAAATTATCTCTGATGGGTAAATTTGCTTTCCATCCTCTTATTGAATATTGTGTGGGATTTTGGAACGAGGCCGAATATGTATTTTATTCTTTCAGCACTCTCGGGCTTTCAGAAACTTCTGTATTCGATGCCGGCTAAAACTTTCAGCTGATATGAATTCAGATTGTTTGTAAATAAGAAACTCTCAAACCTTTGAATGTATTATTATTTATGAATATTTATGGTTTAAAATGGTTGTTCTACATAAATGATGCACACTGAATATTTGATTAGCTATTTTATGTGTATTTTGGGGTGGCTGATCTCTATGGCAACCTCTAAGCCAAGTCAGATTCTTCTCTCTTCTGACACACTGAGAAATCTGAGCCCAATAGAAGCAGTACAGATGGTAGGTAGTTGGAGTTTGTGTCAAGATAGAACTGATTTCTTCTTTTTTCAGACAAAAGCCTGTGAATTATTTTACATTCTTCTTTGTGTTCATCAGATTAGCATGCAGCATAAATTTAGCCAGACCTTGGAGCTGTTGGAGCAGCTGTCTGCACCAGCTGAGCACTTCTCATAAATGTCTTAGGCCGTGGCTGCGCTCACTATTAGTGAGGAAAAGAATGGATCTGGCATCTTTAGACATCCAAGCTTTTAGGCTGTGTTACTTCTAGATATTTTTTTTCTTTTTTGGTGTCCCTTTTTTCCTAAAAGATTTTTTTTTTTATGAGGCAACATAAAACGTTTTTAAAAAAGCATACCATTTACTTAACAAAAAAGGAACAACACACATGAATGAACTAGTGTCCTTATCATTTGTCCACTATGTTTGTCTCTTGTTTTTGACTTAATGGTTGTTTGAGATGCCTAATACTTGAGGAAGCGTATTATGCTAATGGTTGTAACTATTAGAAATGCATAAGCCATTTGAGTGTGGCGTTACCTTGATTGAAGTCTTCATTCCAATATGTACAGTTAGGAACACTTTGCTAGCAGTGCCTTAATAGCAGTATAATGTAAATTGTAATCAGGTTCCTGCTTGATTAAATTAGATATGCATGTTGGAGCTTATTTATGTGTGTTTTGCATGCAAGAAAGAAATATACTTCATTCCCTGAGGCAGAATGCCCTCTCTATAACCTTGAAAGCTTTCGGTACAGTGCTAATTAAGTTTATGAAAATAATGACAAATCATTGTTGATAACATATTTCCGATGACAACGGTGAAGAAGAAAATGTGATTAAAAAGCTCCACCTAACTTATTGGCTCCCAACAATTTAAAACATTGTACTGCACAAACAAGCAAATGAGCTACTCATAAAGCAAGGCAACATTTTATTTATGATAAGGCCACCCATACAGCAACTCTGAACAAGATGTACACACACAAATACACACCAACATTTTATTTCTAATCAAATTATTACACAATATAACCAAGATTTGATTAACACAAAAATGTATTTTAGTCTCAAGTCTAAAAATGAAATCACAAACTGGTAGCAACATTAAATCGGTTTCTGTAGAGACATTGACTTTTATTGATCAATTCTGAACATAAAATGAGTGTCTGCAAATTTTACAGACGTTTCGGTATTAATCAATCTCATCTTTGGCATATCTGTATGATCTAATTCCCGCCTGCTTGGATTCTGTGTAAATCTGAGTGTAACATTTTAACAGTCGTGATTTGCGATTAAATAGACATCCTCATGATCAGCATTATCAATAATATCAGTAATAATAGATATATATATACACACTCACTAAGCACTTTATTAGGAACATGTACACCTTCTCATTCATGCAATTATCTAATCAGCCAATCGTGTGGCAGCAGCGCAAT
>JAOUQW010000049.1:13339900-13360344 GCA_028565825.1 Olivaichthys viedmensis
GGTTGATGTGAACATTACCTGAAGCTGCTGGTCCGTATCTGCATGATTTTATACATTGCGCTGCTGCCACACGATTGACTGATTAGATAATTGCATGAATGAGTAGGTGTACATGTTCCTAATAAAGTGCTCGGTGAGTGTGTATGTATTTACATTTACATATATATTTATTAGACACAGTGCCTCAGCACTACCGGCTATAGGAAGCAATAGCTCCCAGTTATTCTTCATCAGTCTTTATCACCTCACTGCAGAACCCGACATAGCTCTATTATCAGCCCTGACACATTTATTGATCTGTGTTTCAATTGCCCATACAGGGATATGATCACATACACAATGCCCTTTCTTTGATTGGAGAAAGCCCAAAGATAAAGCAGGTGCAAAAATTTATGGGAAATTACCCATGGGGGCTTGGATTTACTTTGTGACATGATTGGATGTGGGAAGGAAAAAATTGTGTATCCGAAGGAAGTGATGAAATCCCGGCGAGTGATGAACACTGAATAGATGATATCTGGTCAGATGGAGCTGAGTGTTTTCTAAAACATAAATGATTTTGTCAAACACACTCTACCTTAAAGAGGTGGATCAGTGTTCAATTTACATTCAATCTTTCTCACTCCAGTTCGTCTGAGCCGCTGCTGATTTGCACTGATTCCGCTTGAGGCCAGATTGTTTATGCAAGGGGTAACTAAATATATTCGATATGAGCACTGGGGGTCTCTCTGTGTGTGTGTGTGTGTGCCTGCCTTTTGCAAGGTGTGTAGCGTGTTTTGGTATGCAATTTCACATCTGAGTGTCAAATTGGCGGGCAGCTGTAATTTGAGGAGATCTCTCTCTGATGCTGAATTTATCCCGAATGGCCTCACCAGCGTTGGTGGCTGCTTGATGGTCAGAGTGGAGGGAGATTAGTTTAATCAACACATTCATTAACTCTGCCAAATGTTTTTTTCCCTCCTTCAGTAGCACATCAACAGACTGTAATTGTGCCTCAGTTTGTCACTCTAATATACGTGTTGTCTCTGTAGGTGTGCGTGTCTAGACTGTCAACACAAATTTTAAGCCTCCATTTTGATGTGAATTAGATCATTGTGCATTTAGACAGAACTTGCTAACCATCCATTTCTGTAACCCCGTATTCAGCATATGATCTTGAGTGTCTAGAGTGATAATGAACAGCTTTTCTGTTCGCTATGAGTGCAAGACACATCATGAAAGCTGTGAACTGCAACCTCGACTGTTTTCTCACAAATCCTCAGCCTTTAGGGCCAGTCACCTCATTTATAATGGTGGAGAAAAAGCTAGTTAGTCTAAGACGTAGTACTTTCAGGTTACTTATTATTAAACAGAAGAGACTTGACACTTCTGGTTCAAGGGCACTTGTCAATAAATTAGCTCCATTTTCCGAGCGCGTGTGTGATGTCAGGATTGAAGGACACCATGTTCTGATGTAAGACTTCTCCTTAAAGAGCACAGCATGCAGTCCACAGGTCACCTGTCTTTTTGCAGTCTTAAAGGAATAGTTATGCCCAAAATTAAGTTTTCACAGTTTTTGTAGATCAGCCAAAACATGTTTAGTGTCTGAAGTTTGCGTCTTTAGTTTTGTGCTGGAGGTACGAGGCTAATGTTATTACCATAGAAGAATAGAATAGAATTCTATTTTATTGTCACACAAGTACAGTACAGTGAAATTCATCCCAGCATGTTGGTAAGCTGGGGTCAGAGCGCAGGGTCAGCCATGATACAGCGCCCCTGGAGCAGGGAGGGTTAAGGGTCTTGCTCAAGGGCCCAATGTGGCAGCTTGACGGTGCTGAGGCTTGAACCCACGACCTTCTGATCAGTAGCCCAGTGCCCTAACCACTGAACCAGCACTGCCCTAATGCCCTACCATGATGTTGCCAGTATAGCATTGTGCAAATTGCATGTCTACATCATCACCAGGGTTGGACGAAATACTTTGAAAAAGTATTGATGGCTGAATACACTGTCCTAAATGCATTTAGTAATGCATTCTATAAAAATACATAAAACAGAGTAAAGTACTTATAATACATATTATGGTATTATGCTACTATGACACTGTTTATGTACCAATGGTACCAAACGTGTGATGATCAGGGTTTGTCAATATTACTTGAGGTACACTGTTCCTCTGTGTTACTGGTTGGCAGGTTTCTTTATGAAATGCTTCTGGATGGTGAATATATTAACTTCACACTCTTCTACTTTGCATAGAATGGCCATGGATCAACATGAATGGACTGGAATTATGTGAAAGCCCAGACTGTCATACTGTACCATCCATAACTTGAGGCTAATCTAGCCTAATTCATATTCGATTATAACAGAGGAAAATGCGTATGAGACCCTGTGCACTTGTATAGTGATTCTAGATGAACAATACTCTAGCTACTGTTAGCCCAATTAAGTCCCCTCAAAGCAGAGGGAGGTTTTATTGCTGGCAGGCACAGCTGCCATTCCACAATAAAAAAATATTTCCATTGACCCAACGATAACTTTGAAAAATTGTGCCAGTACTTCCATTTCCCAAAGGCACCACAGTCTTTCATGATTTTGACTACCTGCTTGCAAAGGGGAAAGTGTGTGCTGCTGTAACGTGTGTAGCACGGGATAAGAGGCAGGACGCAATTGCGGGTGATCGGCGTGTTTTATTATTAGGTTCAATCCATAAATCATCGTCGTGAAACAGAGCAAGGGTCAAAACACAGGCAGACAAACGTAGAGTAGGCAAATCCATATCGGTAATCGGCACGGGCGCGAGCCAAAACCAAGAAGTCAAAAACAAACAGATAAACAGAACAAACAAAAGGGAATAACTGAAAACCAGGAACTAAGAAACCGTAGACAAGAAAGTTCAGAAACATAAACAAACGCTCAGCGTTGCCAGCATAGAAACACGACAAGACTTCGCGATGATGAACTGAAACCAGCGAGTATTTATACACAAACTGATTAACTGGACAATTGCAAACAGGTGCGATCAATTAATGAACAACCAATAGGAAACCAGGGGGCGTGAACAGAACAAAAACTGAGACATGTGAGAAAAACAAAAGCACATGACTACATGAAAGACACGACACGCACGGAAGTGCGCAGCTCGCCGGGAACTGCGGCGCGCACATAGATCGGGAGTCCGGAGCGGGGAGATTGTGACAGCTGCATTGTTATACTACGTTGGTAGGGTATGTTTTTTGATTTATTTAAGCGGTTACATATTCAAAATTATAAGTTATCTGTATTCAGAATACTGCCTTTTCAAAACTGATTGTGGACTGAATACAAATACTTCATTTTTGTATTCATAATAGGTACCGTCGTTACTTGTATTCCATTTTAGCCCAAGCCTGATCATCACGCACACCACTTTTGACCCATTGGTACATAAACGGTGTCATAAAGTAGCATAATAAGTCTGTATAAAAAAAAAAAAACTATATTATCATCTGAATCTCTTCTGAATAACGCACAATACCGCCTTCAAACTTTGGGCCACCTCCTTCCTGAGTCTGATGCTTGTATGTGGTGACACCAAACTATGTGTGGAGGAAGAAAGTGATTCTGGCTTTAAGATGGCTTCTATTACTGTTTTAGCTATGCAGCATACTTGTTTCCATTTTATTAAAACATTTTTAGATAATGGTGTGATACACTGTCAGAAACCACGTAAGAAGTCTATAAAGCAAACTTCGGACATGAAACATGTCTTGGTTGATTGTCTATATTTGGCGTAAAGGGAAAACTGTGTAAAAGTAATTTTTTAGCCAAACTCTTCCTTTAATCTCCCTGTTTAATGGCAATGAAACAGAGCTGGGATAATGACAATTTAAACCTCCAGCAGTGTTCTTCTGGAGAGGGATGGTGTGATGAAACACGCTTGTCTTTCTTATGCCTGGCTTTGGTTCTGCTTTATTTTGCTTCCTGCTGTGCTTTTATAAGCCCCTCTCATATATTCACATAGAGGCCTGGACTGCTTAGCGGAGAACCAAGTCACTCAGCAAGGCGGTGGCTTCACTTTTCGTGTCTTGGAAATACAACTTTTTGAGTCGAATGAAAACTTTTCAAATACGTGTGAAATGTCTGAAAGAAATAATTAGAGTTAATGATAAGGTGCACAAACCCCAACAGTATGTATTTGAGGGTGATTCAGATAAGAATTATTTTATTTTAGGCAGAAGCTCTCTTTGTTATCTCAGCACTCATTTAAAGCTGTCTGGAACTCAAGCAGTAATCAATTTTTGCTACATGGCCCAATCAATATGAAGAAAAGAGGAATGTCTTTGTGGTATTACAGCAATGAATTGACAACATATTTCATTTTCCCTCCTTGCACACGTGGCAATGCAGGCAGCGTGTTCAACATTATAGTTAAATGGATTTCAGTGTTTGCACCCAAGCCACCCTATCTATTTCTGCAGTTCAAGGCAACTTGCACACACACTTTTTATGAAGACCATATCAGGCTTGGTAGTGGCCTGGAATCGGCAGCGTGGGCTGTGCTTTCACCGTACTTGCTGACAGCAGCTGTCTGTTCATAAGAAGGCTACACAGTCTATTGAAGAGTGGAGATAAGCCTAAACATTGAAATGGCAGGTGACTGTGTGCAGGTGCAGTGATAATGCTTCGACCATATTAGGCCTGTTGTGCTTTTTCAGGCTTCTTAGGAAGACTCTGCGGTTACACAGCTGGTCCAGCATTACTGCGCCTCGAGGCTTGCTGTGTAGACCTATTTGCTCTTGGCTCTCCAGCGACGTTACACTTTCCATTGGCTTTGTCTCCTGCTCTTCTTATCAGGCCTTCCACATTACACTGCTACTCAACAACAAAATACTGCCCAGCCTAATCCTGCCATCACACGTCCTCGAATCAATTTCTCTCTCTCTAAAGCTTTTATTTTATTTTATAGGGATTAAGACGAGAACCAGATTCGAATAGTCTCAGTTTTCGGTTCGATTCAGGTTTAGGCATTTGTTCTTACTGCTTTCTAGGTTGAAGAGTTTCGGTTGCTCGCACCCTATAGCATATTTCCTCTTAGGGTGGTTGAGGCTGTGTTTGCATTGGCAGAAGTTGGGTTTTTGAGTTTTTTTTTTTAATTGACTTTGCCGGGTGGGGGAAAGCTCACGCTTCTTATGAAATCTGTGGCGCTCAGCCTCCATCAGCCGCTCTGAGTGCTTCTCTGAAACTAGATTACGTTATGTTTGCGGGCTAAATGAGTTCTGTTTACTGGCGTTAAGTGATGAACCATTTTCAGAAATGTTTAGAAGGAACAATCCTTTTATGTTTCTGTTTTGTCAATAAACCACTCTTTTTCTCCTTCAGGCAGTCTTCCATAGATTTTGTAAGTGCAGTACTAGTTTTGTGGTTTTGAATAATGCAGTGAAATGCTTGTTGTCCTGCAGCTCTCCCCACTCTGAGGAACTGCGATGGCTCTGCTCCAGCCACGCAGCACAGGTCAGTGGCAGATGTGGAGGAACTGGCAGCCAGCTACGAGCGTAAGCTCATCGAGGTGAGTGTGTTTCGCATCACCTCTTCTCTTAGCTCTATGTGTGTGTGGAAACGATCAGGTTCCCACTTCTTACAACATGCACCTATAAACCCAGTAAGGAATTTGTCTTGGTGATGAACTCTACCTAATGGCTGTTTAGGTTATTTTTTTCTTCATGATCACTTATGATCTAGTTTTATACATTTCAGTAAATTATGGCGTATGCATTTTGGCCTGAAGTGGTAAACTGCTTAGTGCGGTGGTTCTTCTCATTTCCATATCTGTATTCCCAGCTCCTAGGATTAGGGTTGAGAACCACTGATTTAGAACCTCTGAGTCTATGATGCTATGGGCTTTGTTTTATTCAGATGTGTTAAGGGACCTGGCAAGAGAAAGTCGAGATAAAGAGAGAACGTTCTCTGCATAAAGACCTTGGGAATTGAGGGTTATGTGAAACATTCACAACAGGTTTTATATTTCTTTAATGATTCTGCTTGTGTTTGGGAGGAAAATTGTACTTTTAACTTATTTATATATTATGTATTATTTTCAAGTAATTGTTTATTTATGTCCATATTCGTTTAGTTGTCCATCTTGAGAGAACATAACAAACAATGGTAAGGGGAAAGGCTGCTTGTTTTTTTAATTTCTTTGACAACCCTTGACGAGCAAAAGCTAGCCCTTCTCCCTCGGGGCTTAAATACCTACAGTTTATTTGGTCAAAGCATTCATTACTTCATGATGGACACATTACAATGTATTTTTTGACAATTTGACCTTGATGTCAGAGCTGTGGTGCTTATGGAAACATGCACCAGAGGGGAACGACGCCTACAACAGCCCTTTAATCTCTTCAGTTAATTCATTCTACTGGACTGCTTCTCCCTCTCCAGTCCATGTATGAAAATGGCACACATAGTACAGTAATCTTGTTTTATCTTCATCGGGCTGGGAATATGTGTAATATTGTCAAAGATGATGATGTACAAGAGCGCGTACACATGTGTCCATGGCCTAAAAGAATCTCCTTTGTCACCTTTATGGTGTGTAAGCGTTGTTGGCACTAGTCGGCCTTTGTCAGCGTCAGTCAGCGCCGACTGAGCATGTTGGATCAGTGTTAGAGGCCAGCCGGAGAACGCGTTCTCTGATTGCCCGTTTAGCCTAGCGAATCAGTGCAGAGGAGAAACCGTAGTGAGCAAAGCAAGCAAGCACTCAAGCGCACACGCAAAGTATTTTATTTTTTAAGTTTCGCTCATCAGCTCAACATTTCTCAACTTCTGATCATCTGCCGGAGTTAGCTATATGTTTGCAACGAAATGGCCAAATAGAGCAATTTAATTCTGAGCAGATTCAGATGGTAGCTAGGTTAGTTTGTTTGGCTACCGCACTAAATAGTATGTGAAAATGATGTGTCACTATAGGCACTAATAGTACACCATATTACTTAGTGCAGTCGTATGTGATTTAAAACTTTTATTTTTAATTTTTATTACAGACACAGACTACTGCATGGTCATGCCTTATCTTTCGCCTTTTACTGGCCGTGACAGTAACACAAACACCCACAAATGTCCATATAACAGTATCTCATAGAATGCAGTCTCTGTCTTTCTCACTCTTTCATGAACACACACACTCATGCAGTAGTCACACTCCTCAACCTTTGCTGGAGTACACACTTCTGTTAAGAACCCACTTTTTACAATATATGCTGTAACAGGTAGATATAGTTTGCAGTAATTTATGTTCTTGCTATACATGTACATGTGTTCATGATAAACTGGCCAGTGAGTGTACAAGGCAGCTGCACCTAATGAAGTGGCTACTAAGTGTATATGTTGTTCGCCCTTTGGGTGTAAAATGTTTGAACGCAATCATTACACATAAAGCTGTTCTCAAGACTTGAAAGCTGCTAGATGATGAGGTCTGAAGTTTTTGGATGAGTCGGGGCTGTGACCTCTTCTAGTTTTCCGCTGATGGGGGTCTTCATTAAAGAAGCCGTAAATAAAGACCGGGTGATTAGGATGTGTGCTGAATAATGGAGAGTAGCTAAGCATCAGCATATAATGATACTTAAGTGAGCCAACAGCCCTCGTTTGTCTGACTCAGGCTGTGCTCTAGTGCATAAAGGCTTCAGAAGTTTCATAACGATTATGGCCGTTTCTGAGGGTAGAAGAGCAAGATTGCGTGTGGGGTCTTGACTGGTACAAGACCCATTTGTCACAAGTGGCTTTAGTGGCTACAGTGAGCAGAGATCTGTCCGGTGTTGTCTCCGTTTGCTGATGCACATGTTTTGTTTTTTTTGTCCTCTGGCAGATGCTGAGTGCGTTTAAATAATCTTGTAAATTAATGGTGGGCAGTATAGCAGTATAAATAAGACACCGATATAAAAAATTGTCAACCAGTTGATATTTTTAAATACCGTTTATATTGCGCTTGAGCAAAACTATAAAAGCAACTCATGTATTTCCTTAAAATGTTACTGCTAAACTGCTGTATGACGGCTGTATCACGCTCCCTGTGATCACAAAATAGTGCCAAATTTCATGCACCTGATGCAGTGAACAAAAGCCACTAGCGCTATGGATCCATTAATCATAAATTAGTCATCACGTCCAGCTACCACACGGTTAAACAGAGCAGCTGTGGGCTTCTCAAATCCGACAAGCACAATGAAGACAAAGAGCTGCCTTGGAAATAATTGATTTATCTTTATGTAGACTTTTTAATAAGATATTAAGAACATAAGTTATTTTTCCATTGCTGTTGGACTGGTTTGTGGTGCAGAACCTCTTGGTTGTTCACTGTAAAATAGTTTTGTTTTTTTGTTTGTTTTTTTGTACATCTGTTCTCTGGTTTGTTTCATTGCCATTTACATGACTGATCAAATATAAAATTCTAAATTCTGTGTGCAATACCTTAATTCTGTAAAAGAATCCAGTAACTTGTTTGATTTAAATTTAGTACAATTCAGTAGGCATACAGCACACTGTGATGTATACTGTTTGCATTCAAAACAAAAACAAAACCCTGATATATTTATGATCTAAAACTCTGGCCATATCGCACACCTCTAGTGTAAATCTGCACTTTCACCACCCAGTGTAATGCACCACTGGTTGTGTTTTGTCATATGACATTTATTTTTCCCCAAAAGGATATGGGAATAAACTTAAGCAGTTTATCACGTTATGGATCACACCATCTTATAAAGGTGATAAGATGAACGTTTGTTAAATGAACGTTTGTTAGCTGCACGTTAATGCATGAGCGACGCGTGTAGGAATCATTAACTGGTCTATATGATGAGGATAATTGCAATAACAGTGAGTGAGATGGAATGTTCAAGAACTCTATATGTTTTGCCTAATGAAGATTGGTGATGAACTAATGAGTTATAATAAGAGGATGTGCTGGAATGTGATATGCATTATGGATAAGTACGGGGTTAACTTGAGTGATGCTGCGTTTCTAGCAACTCATTCTTCCTTTCTTTTTCTCATCTCTCTGTCGTTTCCGATTTCTTTGTTTGTCTCTCTCTCTGTCTCCTCTTTCTCACTTCTTGTGCTCTGTTCTGATGTCTCCACCAATTCCTCCTCCTGCTGTACTCTTCTGCACTCACTGCCCCCCCCCTTCTTGTTAGGAACTCTTCGGCCAGCCGCTAAACCCTCTCTGCCTGAGTGAATCTGCTGGAGTAGACATTGACACCAGCATTCATTCTCTCTCTCTCTCTCTCTCTCTCTCTCTCTCTCTCGCTCTCGCTCTCGCTCTCTCTCTCTCTCTCTCTCTCTTACATACTTTCGCTTTCTCACCGTCTCATGCGCTAACACACACACACATACACATATACTCTCTCCTGCCAGTTCAGGTCTGTTGGTGTTTTGCTAAGTTTGCACCGCAAACTTGTTTCACATCCAATTACAGGCATTAGAGCTGCAGCAGGCCACACTACCCCCACTTCTGTTTAATCTGAGTCTTTGCCGTTCGGAACACCTCAGCACTGTCTTTCTCTCTCTCCCTTCCTCCCCCTCCCTCCCTCTCTCTTTCTCCCTCTCCCCCTCCCTCCCTCTCTCTTTCTCCCTCTCATGTGCATGCTGACGAGTCTGTAGCCTATTTGACAGCAACACCTTTGTCTGAGAGCCAGACGCCACACAAAGCCACAACAGCTTTACCCAGGAAACGGCCTGGTATTACTGGGATTTTTTCCCACATTATTTTGGGTTTTAAGCCTATTCAGACGCAATGACTTTGTCACCGAAATGACTTTTACCACATAGACAAGATGGAGTGTAAGTTGGATTGGAGTGGAGCGTAATGGAGTTTATGCATTTCGATTTTGAATAGTAGGCTTTTGAAAGAAACCGTTTAAAAAGTCTGAAGCCTTACCAAAGTCAGTTGGTCTTCCTATCTGAATAAATTCCATTTGAAAGCAATTCCTCCCCTCAACATCACAAAATTCACATTTCTCAACATTTTTTTAAATGATAATTTCTCCTCTGTCATCGCCTATTTTGGCAAGCAGAGCTCCAGCAGTAGAAATAATGAAGCCATGAGGCTTGTTAAAGCTCTCCCCATGGTGTCTGCATATTGCATTGTTATGAGCACATTACCAGTCATAAACGGGATCTGCTGGCTCTGCTGAATCTCACCCAGGCTCACCTGAACTCGCACCTTTTTGCAACAAATTAACTCTGAATATTGGCTGCTTCCTGCGTGAATGCGTTCATATTCAGTCAATTGCTAAACTCGGTTGATTGTGGAATCCAGTTATTGTTTAGGTTGCACTGGAGCATCCTGGCAGGATGTAATTAGGATAAGAGAGCACAGATGCTGGCCTGCTCTTTGGCCTGTAGCAACAACCTGTAATGTGCTTTGATGTGCTGTCTGAATGGTGACTGGAAGCAGGTCCCTCACTCGTTCACACACACGTACAGACACACACAGAAAATTAATTGGGCTCCTTCACACTTTAAATTAATTCCCATTTTTAATGTCCCATTTGAAAGCTTGGGTACCAAATAAATAATTGGAATGAAAGTCCTAAACTGTGTGTGTGTGTGTGTGAGAGAGAGAGAGAACGAGTGAGGGACCTGCTTCTAGTCAGTAAGAATGTGTATTTTCAGCTCTCAGCTCCTAGTTCTAGTGCCTCCAATCTACTGTGTGTGTGTGTGTGTGTGTGTGTGTGTGTGTGGTGGAGCAACTTGCCACTGTGTGTGGTGGAGCAACTTGCCACTGTGTGTGGGTGTTGGAGATGAATGCAACAGTACTCACATGTTGCTCCTAAGCATACAGATTGTGTCTGGGTAGTAGGCTGCTTACACACACAGACACACACACACACACACACACACAAACAAACGCACACACACACAGGTGAAATAGTTGTGATTTTACTTGAAGCTCACCCATGATTGCATCTTCAATGCTCTGGTTTCTTGGACTGCAGTCAATTAGGACACTACTGTGCTCCCATACAGTTTTTCTAGCAGTATAGATGTGCTGGTACTTCAGCCAGTGTATTATTTCCTCCGCCCCCCTTCAGAAGCAACTCATTTTGAACTCGGTTGGTTGAATTTCATCATGCAGTCTTCAAAGCTTTTGTAGCACCAATATGCTTTATGAGCTGAAGAGGTCTTGATTTGTGAAGTCCCCCTTAACATGTCAAACAAGTGACAGGAGAAAAAAGACTTGCAAGTACATCTAAATAAAAGCTATTTAAAGCACACTGTTCCTGGTAGTGAATCAAAAATAGACACTGAAACAAAGCTTTGTTACATTTCAATTCTGACAGTTGTAATATTTTTGTCAACTTATCCCAAAGGTTGTTTTTATTTATTTTTTTAAGATTTGATGTTTGACTTCGTAATAATGCGAATTGTAATAATCCCTTGGTGCTTTTTGTAAACGTTTCCTCAAGTGTGTTGTATTATGTAGTGTGTTAACACTATTTTTGGATTCTCATCTCTGTTTTTAATGTTTCATTCAAAGGACAGCCACATGCCCCAGTTTTCTTACTGTTTTACTTAATTTTAATAAAGTAACGTAACCTATAATTTCTGCATCCAAACCATAAAGCCCCCACGTCATTGTAATTTTTGGAGAGTGACTTTGATTTTCAGATTGGTATGCACCTGGTTTCTACATTACAGTGAAAGCTATTAAAAAATACTTTGAAGGAGGGGACACCAATAATTGCAACAAACGTGTCCGAATTGACATAATTCATCTGTCAGGCGAGGCATTGCCTCCCCAAATGTACATTGACATATGATTTCCATAAGCAAATGAATGCTGACTCTGGCTGGCAGGCAGGGTGCTGTCTCCCCGTCTCAGTCACTTAGGTGTGGTGACAGTTGATGAGCAGGCTGGCAGCATTGCAACCTGCTCTAATGAGTAGCCTCTCCAACCACAGCCAAACCAACCTACCTGTGAGACACACACTCCTTCGCTTATATGTACAGCATGGAGGGAGGGCGAATTGACCAGCGTGACAGCTTTGGCACACTACTATATTATGTGTTTTAATAACTTTTTCCACATGATTGTGTCCCTGGGTGTGTGTTTTCCTTTTTCAGGGGCCACAAGGTCATATTTTACATTTACATTTTACATTTATTTATTTGGCAGATGCTTTTACCCAAAGCAGCTTACAACTGAAAGAGAATACAATCCAAGCAGTTGAGGCTTAAGGCCCCAACGGTGGCTCTCTGGCAGTCCAGGGGTTTGAACTCACAATCTTCCGATCACTGGCTCAGAGCCTAAACCACTAAGCTCCCACTGTGATCCTTTTTGTGTGTGTGTGTTGTAGGTGGCCGAGATGCATGGTGAGCTAATCGAATTCAACGAGAGGCTGTATCGTTCACTCATGGCTAAAGACAACCTGATCGGCCAGATGAGACAGGAGCTTATCGACTTGCGAGGCCCGGTGAGTATATACACAAACACACACACTCACACACACGTACATTCACCTTTGCGCATATAATGACACCAGGATGAGATATCTCCTTCCACACCTAGTAAATCATTGTGTTCTCTTTCTCTATCTCTACAATGCAGGCACTCTGTTCTCACACCACTGTCTCCCTCCATAAGTTTGCTCCCTCTACAATCAATAACTCTCACTGTCTCGCTCTCTCATGCATGCACGTACATAGACACACACCTGCTTTCTAATCCAACCTGTAATGCTCCGTGAACTCGGCACAGAGAGCAGCAATGTTGCATGCGCTGGCAATCAGTGTGTTCAGGCGATGCACTGGACATAGGGCTGGTGCATACATATATAAATGAACTAGGTGATTGCCGAGAGTGCCGCTTGAGCAAGGTCATCCAAACGTACCAAAACTATTTTGCCACCTTTTGGAAACACGCATAACCCGAGACATTATTATTAGCATATCACCAGTAATGTTTGGGCTCTGCGTCATTTAAATTGGCAGCCTTCAAACAGTATTTTACCAGGATGCATGTGTTCACATTTGCCGTAAAAATCTCATTACACAGGATGTGACATATAACAAATCCCATATACAATAGATTTATTAGAATTTACATTTTACACACTTGAGCTTGTTTATCACCTGCGTCTTCTCTCTACTTACTCCATGTTCTCGGAGTCTGATTCATTCCTGAATGGCCGCATCCCGTACCAGGCCATTCATCTGACAAAGAATTTCATCCAGCATGAGTAATCAACAGCTTCTGGATTTCTGAATCTCTCCAATTTCCAGACATTTCTCCAGTTCTTCTTCGTTGACTTTAGATTTTTCCTCCTGTTGTCTCTTCCCTGAGCTGATGTTTGAAAATCACCCACCTCAAATAGTCCAGACGTCCTCCTCTTTCCCAGTACACTGCAAAAAATATCTTAACAAGTGAAAACACCTTGAATATATCGTCGCTGTCCAATGACAAGCATGTATCTCCAAAATTCCAATTTTTCAGGAACACGATTAAAACACTTCTTCATAGAGAGTATCATACACAATGAATCTGAAATTGACGGTGTGATTTGTCAGCTTTTCATTCGTTTAGATGTTAACTGCTGTGGGGTGGATGGAGGTTTTTGCCCACATTCCATATATGATAAAAAGTAAACAACGCAAAAAGTGGAGATGCATGTTTTTCCTTGGACAGCGACGATATGCAAATTTACTATTTCTTATTATGGGATTATTATAAAATAATTCTAAGATTACTTAACCTATTTCTAGACATTTTCAAGTTTAAAGATGTTTTATTCCATTTGAAGATTATTTTGCATCCTTCGAAAGGAAAAGCTTGAAAGAAGTGACATTTTTTGCAAAAACATTGCTGTTTGTGTGAATTTTCCCCTGCGTCATTGTGTGTGTGTGTGTTGAAGCAAATTTGGAAAGAGGCAGAACACAGAGAAATTTGGTTTTGGGAGCTGAAATGGGGTTTATTCGGCTTATAACAGCTGCGTGTAATCGTGGGATTGATATAAAGTGTTTGGACCCTGGTTTTAAATGTGATCATACAGCGACATCTTTGTTTGTGTATTAACCCACATTTTTAAAATTGTGCAGGGCTCCCCTGTTGCTTATTTTATAGGCTACTTAACAAGTGTAGAAGGTCTGAGCACACTAGTGCTACAATATTCAAATTGCTGTGCATTGGGGGATACTGGCTTTTCTGTGTTGTTTAGAGGGGGCGGTACGACTGTGTTTGGCCTAGAGCATCAGAATGGCATACGCCGGCCTGTTTGTAGATGCACCTTATAGCACTGAACTGACCTTTTCTAGATCTGGTGTTTCAGTCCATGTTTTACATCTCCTTACTACTGCTTGTAAACAGCCAACACACGGGAGTCCATGACCCTGATAAATTCTAATATTATAACAGTTCCGCTAAGGGAGGGGAAAAAAACCCACACACACTCACAAATAGGATTATAGCACAAGCCAAGAGGGTTTTAAGGGGGAAGGCGTTAGTGTAATATTAGGTAAATGTATTAGTTTTTAAGCGTTTCATTTTTACATCCAAATATGTCTTTTCTTTAGTGTGCAAAGATTTCTCATATTAGTCGTGCCAATATTTTAGTCAATTACAGTTCTTCTATGCATTTAGACTGATATTAAAAGGTGAAGAAAGAGGTGTTGTAATCTCATTCTTTTTCAAAAGGCTTTGCCTTTGTGTTTATTACATTAATCATTAATTGCATTATAAAGATCTTCAGAAAACTTCTAAAAGTTCCCTAAACATGTATGTATGTTAACACTATATAAACAACAAAAAAAACTGTTTATTGAAGGCAATTTCTCATGCAAACAGCAGCGCTTATCATTTTTTATCTTCTGCTTATATAGGTGCCTGGAGACCTGAGCCAGACCTCTGATGATCCCAGTCTGTCCGACTTTGAGACGTAAGTGCACCCTGCTTGCTCCTCTGTAGTGTATTCTTGATGGTGTCTGGATTTGGGATGGGTAGGTGGTATACAATATGAGTGATTTTGCGTCTTTTAAAAAATTGCTATACCCAGAAGAGTAATTGTGTCATACTAAGTCGAACTGAAGGTCTAAGAATTGAGTGGTTGAATGCCTGTGCTGGAAAACATCAAAGTAAACTTGCAGGTGCCATTTCTACCAAGCTGTGACCTTTGAAACATACGGGTGTTGTTATGTCTTTCCCAATCGTTCATTGATTATAGTGAAAAGAGGAAAATAGCATACGGACAGCTGAGAAGGCTGAGAATCATGCCTACAGCGCCTGCTTTTTGTAATAACCATTGATGAGCGCGCCGGATATGGCATTGGCCTTTATTGTATGGAAAATGGTCGAGTAACATTTTCATTTCCGTGCCTCTTAATCCATACCGTCCATGACGCAAGTCTCTGTAGCTCTTGGTGTATTGGCACTCTCCATACCTGACAACTCTCTTAAATTGCTAATTCTCCAAGTTATCAGAGACACGTAGTATATTATATGTAGTTAAAAACACTTAACTGTTGGCAGTTAATACAGTTAATACAGCTTCAGATCATTATTCTAGCTTATTTCATAACTGTATCGATTTTAAACCATACAAAAGAAAAGTATTGGTTTGATGAACGGATATAATGTAATGCACAAATTGTAAATGATGTGAAAGGCGGTGTTATCTTGCCTGCTCCTTAACGTCCATTCTATCGATGAATGGTCCTAATATTGTTTTTTATGCTTTCCATGCTTTTCCTCAGAGCTCATCGTGCCCTTGTCAATGTGTGGATCCCCTCTGTGTTCCTGCAAGGCCGGGCAGCTAACGCCTATCACGTCTACCAGGTAATGTGTCCTTTCCCTTGCCTTTCCAACTGCACCGGCTACTGTAAATCCTACCTCTCTGCACACAGTTGAGGCATAGCATATTAATAACCATGTCTGGGTACTATAGGAAACTTCTCCTCCCATACACATACAGCTGTCATCTCTAGAATGCCTTATTGACCTGGTCTGTCAGGCTGTCGTACCATGGGCTACCTGGGCCCTGTATACTGCCATGCTCTTTAAGATTTGCTCTTCCTGTGACTGAGCTGTGTCCTGCCTAATGAGTGGAGTAACACAAGGCTGTCCCACAAGAATGATCATGTATTAGAGCCGAGAATTTGTAGCTGTGCCTTCTCTGGAACAGGATGGCGTTCTTTAACTTGCGTATAGGACAGGGCTGAGACCTCGTCACGGATCGTTTAAACAGTCAGGCCTCTCATGCTGTTCAACCAAAGCAATTCTTTTACACTGTTTTCCGCCATTGACTTTATTTATGTACTTTCTTCCCGTGAGTTGGATGTTGTAATCTCTATATAAACAGGTCGGTTGTTCCTGAGTGGCACAACCGTCTGAGATTTCACCCATTGATGGCTGATGTTTTTTTAAAATTTATTTAAATAAATGTGTCCCAGTTTTCCTAAGCCTCCCGTTTTTAGACAGGGCTGAAGAATCCAGAAACCTAGTTCCCACTCAAACAGTAAGGGTCAGTATGCTCTTATATTTATACCTGTTGGATCGAATCCATCACCCAGGATTTTGCCTGAAGTCCATTGACGAGTATAATCAGTCATGTTTTCTAGGGCACAAACCAAATACGAGTTTTGCATTTACATTTACAGAATTTAGCTGGCGCCCTTATCCAGAGCGACTTACGGAAGTGCTTTGTAGCCTCCATTGAAAAACATATTCTGACGTTAGTACAAATAGGCCATGGTCTAGGGATACCCTTAACCCTTGAGACACTTAGCTATTATATCCAAAGCCATAAAACCCAGCCTTTAACATCTCTACTGTAGCCCACCACAGTGCAAAGCTGTAAAGGAGTCAGGAGTCAGGGTCCTCTTCCTCATTACAATTAGCTCTACAGCATGTTACACCAGAAAGAGGCCAAGACTAAGAGACGGAGATAAAGATACTAATGACAGACATCAGTAGGATGCTGGATAGAAGCACATTATAGGCTTCTATTCTGAACACTTTAGTGCCACTGCTGAAAATTGCAGTCACCTTTTATTTTTTTGATCATTTGGTCCAGCACATCTCTTAAGTTCCTTTGCAAAATGCTCTACTTGACTCCTATTTTCAGAAACATTGTATTTGGTTTTATGGCAGTGTTGACTTGATGGCTCTGTCTGTACAGAGCATAAAGCCCCATGCACCCTTTCTGCACAGAGTATGTCTTCAGATCTTTCATTTTTCAAACACATTTCTGCTTACTAGACCATCCAATGAGTTAACAGTTCTGTTTTAACAGGGGATGTATATCCTTGGGGCATTTTGTTCTCTGATGAGACAGAAAAGTTGTTTTCTCATCTGCTTTTCTGCATGCACCTGACAAGCCTTTTGTTCTCTGTGTGTTCGGGGAATCTTTGTTGCCTGAGCAAGGACACTGTGCTCGATGTCCGTTGTAGTTCTCAAGAACATTAGAGTGCCATCAATAGCCCTGTTTCCTGTTGAAGAGCCAAGTATGTAGCCTTACATAAGTGCTGAATGTCTTATTAATCTGGTCTTTCTACCTTGTTGCGTCAGTAATGGCTGATTTCCCCCAATCTGCACAGTGTGGGTGCCAAAGGAGCTTGTTGACCTCTCTGGCATTTTTTTTTTGTGTGTAAATGTTACAGTACCATCTCTTGTATTGAGAGATGTTTTATTTGGTGGTGTTGTCAAGTGTGTGCCTTTTCAGTGCCATCCTCTTTTGTTCGCCGCAGACACTTGTGGGGTCAGTCTTATGATCCCCTAGGGAACTTAAACACAGTATTTTTTTTTTCTGATTGGTGAAACACGTCTTCTAACTTTAGTTACTGGTTCTCTTGAGAAAATGAAGAAGAGTGTATGATGTGGTTTTTCAGAAACAAGTTACTTTGAGAGGGCTGAGGCTGAAGGCTCTAGTAGGTTCTCCTTGGGGAGGCTGGAACTCTCCATGGCTAGCCAGGAAGCATTGGATCTAGGCATGGCTGAAAAAGCATTTTAGTGAATCCATGTAAAAGTGGAGCATCTCCCACTGGTGAAATTTTCAGCATTGAAATTATGTGCAATGAAATAAGATCCAAATGACTTTTGGGTGCCTATAGAAAGAGTGTAACTGATTGTCAGTTATATTGCAGCTGCTTTGTTTTGCTGTGAAGAATTTCACGCCCTCCCTTTATTGTCACATAATGGAAAAATATAACAGCTGCTGCAAAAGCACTTGCTCAAGCTTATGGAATTTCACCGGGAAAGGGTTATTAAAAAAGAGGGTGTAATGACTATATCAAAGGAATACTCAGGTTAATCCTCTGCCACAGAGGTTGTTTTTCACGGCCTTCTTAACCAGGTTTGTCCTCTGTGGGATTGCCAGCAGAAGATGCCAAAGTGTGATTTCTTTTGAAGCTGGTATGTGCAAAGCCCTTGTTTTCGGTGTTGGTGCCAGTCTGCTTTTGTAAAATGTTCTCTCTGAATATATTCCTGCAGTGATGAGCAGAGATTTATTAAGGGATTTTTTACAGAGCTGGCCAGGTGCTCAAGCTATTACAAGTGACCATGCTGCCTAGGGCCAACTTACCCAATTCGACACAAATCATTCTATCATTAACTTTATTACCTGATCAGTAAACACAGCCTTGTAAACACTCTTGTCTTTGTGCTTACAAAGGGTTCAAATTGCCTGGTAATGGAGGGAGTATTGCATACACCAGGGGTGTTTTCACTGTTCAAACACACCTGATTCAGCCACGAAGGGCTTGATAATTAGCTTATAAATTTTGTATGAACCCTGTGTGGTGGCTGAGTCAGTGCATAGGAACCGGTTCAGAGCTGACACCAGTTGACAGCTGACAGCGGTTTGTAGAGCGGCTCCAGCATTCAAAATTCAGTCTTTTCAAACGAGTTATTCCCTTTTAGTAGTAAACCATCTGAGGCCAATGTCTCCCAACTCTGCAAAGTTTTGACTTTTTTATTAGGTTAATTAGATTTTATAATTCTTGCTTTTTTCCCCCGTCTAAGCGTGTTTATTTGAATTCCAAATATTTCCCATTTCTTATGATTAGTGTAGCTAGGCAGCAAAAGTGTGTGTCATTATGAATGTGTGTGTTGGCTTGGGGGCAGAGGGATAGAGAGCGGGAGAAAAATATGACACGCTGGCATGCGTACTCCGCACAGTTATATATAAGTTTATAGTTAATGATTTGTATACTGATGTGATAGAATATGCACATATCAAGTTATATTCAATGAATTTGTGGCTAGCTGCATAATTCACGTCATCTTCATTCCCAGAGAGCACATTGGAGGATGCAGAATTGGCTTTAATATCAGCTATTCACTTGTTAATGAAAACATACCAGGACTGTTTTATTTAGTTTAACACATGAAAACAGAAGAAACAGACTCTGCATTTACAGCTCTGATGTGATGCACAAAGCTGAAGTATGTATATATATTTTGGCAGATATTATTCTGATTATGGAGGAAATGATGCTCAAGATCATGTTGGCACCTATTATAGTGTGAGTGATAATGAGTGTCATGATGATGATGATTATTATTAGAGTCCAATCATTTCTGGGCTCGTACGGACAACACTAGAGATAAATGTAATATTGATGTGAGGCCGCTGTTAATTAGGAGGACCTTAAAATGTATGTATTAGCTCTCATGTTGTGCCACTCTGTTTACATGCATGCGTGTTGTTTTTGCTGAAAGTTTTCATGTATTTGAATGCAAGTCATTGCCACTTGGCGCGTTCCTGTGCAGACCAGAAGTGGTGACAAATGAAAAGTTATCCTCTGTAGTTTGTTAACTCTCCAGGAGGAGAGCGAGAGAGAGAGAGAGCGAGAGAGAGAGCGAGAGAGAGAGAGAGAGAGAGAGCCTGTGAGTGTTTAACCTTTTAAACTGGCTCTCATTACAAAGCTGGGATGATCTCCTGTTCATCCTCATTATGGTGGCTGAGCGGCCTGCACACACTGCTCATTCATATGGATGAGAGAGCTGCAGCTCACTGGCACTAAAACCTCACTGACGAGTGGGAAGACTGAGGGGAAGAGGCAGCTATTCACTTACGCTTTGCTATTCTTTCTCTTTTCCTGTCTTTTCCTCTCTTCTTCTCTCCTCTCCTCTGGATGTTTCTGGTTTGGAATAGGCTTTTAAATGTTTGTTGCTTTACTGAACGCGCGGTACATAAGCAGAAAACATCCTTCTTATCTTGAGTGAAGCACATACAGGGGCATACTGGCATAAACACGGATGACTGGAGATATCTCCCCAAGTACAATCAATTTCCAGCGCTTTCTCTAAAAAAAAATAAAAATAATAATATTATATAAAAATATTTACCCCATTTTTCTCCCAATTTTAGTCATTGCCAATTCCCACCCACTAGCTAGTTCTCTCGACATCACGACAGCCATCAACCGGGGAGGGTGAGAGCTAACACGTGCTTTCTCCGAGACACATGAAGCCTCATCCCAGGGCAGTCCCA